>PVLC010029278.1:0-20311 GCA_004027655.1 Graphiurus murinus
CTGAGGCTGGCCTCGAACCCGGATCCTCCAGTCTCAGCCTCCCAAATGCTGGGATTACAAGTGTGCACCACCACGCCCAGCTATAATCACAGTATTTGGGAGGCTGAGACTGAAGGATCTGGGTTCGCGGCCAGCCTCAGCTACTTAGTGAGGCCCTCTACAACTTAGTGAGACCCTGTTTCAAAATAAAGAATAAAAATAGGGCTGGGGGTGTAGCTCGGAAGTGGAATGCCCCTGGGTTCAATCCCCAGTACCGCAAAAAAAAAAAAAAAAAAAAAGAGGATACAGAAATAGCTCATCAGTGAGTAAGAGTTTGTTCCAGTGGATTGATTAAGACTCTTCCAGCTTCTGGTTCAACTTATCAAGTTCAACTTATCAATCAGCAAAGCTAAGTGAGAAGGACAACATCGCAGCAGCCCTAGCCTGAGGCTCCCGTGCTCTTGGGGTGAGGGTGAAGGTGTGGGGTGCTCCTGTGTAAACTCCTAATTTCAGGCCCACTGATGGCACTGACTCACCATGGTCCTTGAATGCTTCCATTTTGTCAGCTTGTTCAAGATCCGAAGCAGATTGATACAAGAAAAGAGATTCCTCCAGCAAAACTGGTTGTTGTCACCTGCTTCCTGCAGGATGAACAGGGAACAGTCATAACCATCACAGCTGCAGGGTGCTCAGCAGCTTCCAAAAGGCCCTCAACATACATAACATATGAACAGCAGGTCTCCATGCCTCTGCCAGGCATGTCCTCCTCTCAGAGCTGCCCCCCGGGGGGGGGGAGGGGGAGGGAGGGACTCCATCTCTGAAATTGGCAGGGAATTGTAGGGGATGCCTACACTTTTCCTGCAGCAAACATGGGCCATAAAAGTGGGGGTTGTGGCCCCAGAGTCCAGTGTGGACACCAAAAGGGAAGTGACTCTCTTAGGGAAGCTCTGGCCAGCTGTCCTGGAGACCCTGCTCCCTGACTAGCTGACTCATATATCCAAATCTTTCTGCTTTGCAAGGTCCCTCCCTCTATACTTCTGTGCACTTTTGGTGCTTTAGCAGCCAGGCACTCAAAGGTCACCTTCTCTGTGGAAGCTCCTCTATCACTTGGGGAAGGCAAGGTGTTGGGGAAGGCAACCTGCATGCCCAAGGGAAAACTGGGCAGAGCCCAGCCACTCACCAGACTCTCCGCAGTCAGCTCTGGCAGCTCGTTCACCACACAGTGAGGGTAATCCAGGACAGAAATGCTGAAGAGGCAAGAGAGCCCAGGTGTCCCCCCGTGAGTAAAGGCCTGGATCTGGCGGAACAGCCATCACTGAATTTGCTCCTGGCTTTCCTCCTTGCTTGTTGATGCAAGAGTAGGGAGGTACCTTGTTTGCCCCACCCAAGTCTCCCCAGCTATAAGATGAGGATATATCTGCTACAAGAGAACTTGTAAGATGCCCTTGTGCCTGGAGAAGAGTTTATAATCTTGTGTGTGTGTGTGTGTGTGTGAGAGAGAGAGAGAGATGGATTGAACCCAGGGGCATTCTACCTCTGAGCTACACACTCTGCCCTTTTTTTTTTTTGAAACAGGTTCTCACTAGGTTGCTGAGGCTGTCCTCAAACCTGCAATTCTCCCGTCTCAGCCTCTGAAGTACTAGGATTATAGGCATGCACCACTATGCCTGGGTCAGTTTGTAATCTTGTAAGGGGTAGAGACCCTATTGCAGTCTTTCCCACAACAATGAGCCTGGAACTGGGGTGGGGAGGAGATGGCTCAAGGTAACTACTGTGGTTAAGCTTTACTTGAGCTGGCGCCTGGCTGGCAGCTGACCCTATGGTGTCTCACACTGATGAGCAGGTACTGTGGGGTGCAGCTAGCACAGAAGGTGTTGAGTGTATATGTATAAGAGTCAGCAGACAGAGCTGCACAGTGCATGCGGCCAAACTCTTTGGAGAGGGCCAGCCCACACTGTCTATTGGGGGGAGGGGACAGAAGGGACAATGGGGGCAGTAGTGGACCCGGGATAAGAGACCCCTGCCCAGGCACAGACTAAGTCACCTGTCACTAGACTGGCCAATCTCAGGCTTGACACAATGGCTTCTCCTCAGGCAGGAACCCTGCCTCATTCACCATTGTGCCCTGATGCCTGGCAGAGTGCTGGTTTGGAGGTATCAGAAAAATTTAGCAGAATGGACACAGTGGGAGACCAGCTGGGAGCCCTGCCATCTGGCTGTACCCACCCCTTCCTGGTCCCTGGTCCTCATCACCTGTTTTTGGCAGTGATATAGGACATGATGTTTTGATTGAAGAACTTTAGGATCAAAGGGATGCAGTTGGCAAACACCAAGTGCTGGGCCATGTATTCAAACTGAAACCAAAAGAAAAAAAATATGCATGTCCCTTGAGACCTTACCCGATTTCCTCCAGTGTTGCTTAGAATATGCATGCAGAGCTCAAGGGGGTTGAAAGGCCAATTCTTTGAGGCTGGAGGAGCAGCACTGCCTGAAGCCCCAGCCCAGCACAGGAAGGAGGGCCCTGCAAGTACCTGGTAGACGTGGTTCAACTTAAAGTGCTTGAGCAGCAGCAGCAGCACAGCAGAAATGGCCTTAACGATGACCTCTTTGTGGCGGTTCACATCCACCCCCAGCTTCATGCTCTGCAACACTGTGGTGCTAGAAACAGAGGTGCACAGGTGATCTGCCAGCACATGCAGTGTCTCCTTTGTAGGTGCCCAAAGTGGAGATGGGTTCCTGAACCCTCTGGCGAAGGCCCCATGGACATCTCAGAGGGCAGGCCAGTGCTCCACCTCCCTGTCTCCCATGCAAACTAGCTTAGCACAAATTATTTCTTCTCCATGATACCTCCAAATGTATTCTTAGCCTGTTTCTCTTTTTTTCCTCCAAAAACAGATTTCTCCTTTCAAGATCTTCCCTAAACTGGCCACCATATTTACTTGAGTACCTTCAAGTGTGTTCTGTGGCATATCAGCACATTGAAAAGTTTCATGTCATGGAGGAAAACGAGTTCTGAAGTCAGATACATTTAGGAAGCACTGAATTCTTAATTTGGGATCTCACTGTAAATCTTTGTAAGAGGAAATTAATATTTGATGACTTTTTTTCTAAGACCATCAAGATGGCCTAGTGTTCTGTGACCCTCCCTTTGTATTAGCCAGTCTCTGCTTCCTCTCTCACCTGGCCTTCACTGCCAGAAACCAGGAAGTTGAGCTGAGCTGGACGGTACTGATGGGCAGGCAGGAAAACAGGTGAAGGCCCAAGTCCTTCTTAATGTAGAACATGATTTCAAGTTTGTAGTTTCACCTCAAAGAGATGAAATCAGCCCAAGGGAGGAAGAAAGCCTTACTCTGTCTCCTGAGACATTTGCTAGGATTCTACCTGCCAGTTCAACTGGGCAACAGGAGAAATTACTAACTACTACAGGCCCAGTGGTGACTGGTGAGCTGTCTAGGAGCTAATCCTCCCATTGTGTGCTGTCCTAATCACATGACTTTGGAGGGAGGGCTCTGGGAAATGTCTGTGCCACCCCATCTAGTTTTAAAAGGAGGAATGACTTTCCTAATTCACTCGGAAGCTCAATTGGTGGCAGAGTCTACACATGAATCCAGGCCAGCAGGACTGAAATCTCTCCCCAACCAGCAAAACAACTAAAACCAGTAGTTTCCTTTGTCTGAGTCAAAAATAGCCTAAACTTAACCTACAGAGAGCTTGGGTCACCAAAAGAAACTGACCTAAAAAACATTTGCCCTTTCCTCTCTGCCCTCTGCCCCCTGACCTCTATTCACAGAAATGATATACTTACGGCATTTCCTCAGGCAGGACGTCTGCTAGGATGTTAATTGAGTCTGTTTTGGCTTTTGAGGTGGGTGCTGCAGCCAGCAGGATCTTCAGGAGGGCAATCTGGGAAGAGCACACACATGTGGGAAGAGCAGACACTCAGAGCCCAGGGCCAAACCAAGGCCTGAGAAGTGATGTTCCTCAGGTGCCAGGAGGCTCAAGGGGGTGAAGAAGACTGGCCAGCATAGTGGGCATGGGATCCCACTGATGGCCACTGAGAGGCACACAGAGCACTCACCATATACTGAGGCAGGCTTGGAAGCAAGCCTTGGTAGAGAGTTTCTGCAGGGACTTGTTCGACCTCCTCTTCTCCCTTTTAATACAAGGAATACAAACACAAAGCCCCAGTCCAAGTTATAATCTCCTGAGCCAGCTTCCTAAACTGGCTGGAGGAGAACCCATAAGCATCAAGGTAAAGAATGATGATAATGACAGCAAACTGAATACATAAAACGTGTCACATGCTTTACTTGGAACAATTCAGTTCATCCTTATTACAACCCTGTGAAGAAGGTACTACTATCCCCATTTTACAGGCAGAGAAACAGAGCATGGAGAAATACATTCACATGCCCAAGTTGCTGCCTGCTGACTGGTGGAGCTAGAGTTCAGAGGCAGGTGCCTAGCTCAGAACCTGCGTTTATAAACCCTGTGCTAGACTCATACCACCCCATACTGCAAGCTCTGAGGCAAGAACTGAGCCCCAAGGCGGTTTTGTGGGCCGAACAGCTGGGGATCCTGTGGCTGAAGGCCTTCAACTCACCCCTGAGAGAGGAGAGCGAAGGTACTCTTCCTCCATCTGTGCTTGGACCTCTGCGATCGACGTATACTTATGCTAAAGAGAAAGACAGGGAAGGAGGCATTGGAAAAACACCCCTCTCTCATTCTCTGGCCATACTCCCCACACCCTGGCAAAGTCCCACATATTTTTCTCTACATAGTTTTCTGAAAGAGGGCTAAGTCACCACAAAGATCCCTAACTAAAATCCTAAACCCAATATATTTTTGCAAGTGTGAACCTCTTAGAACTAGGGTAAAAAGCCTACAGTAGATTACGAAAAAACAAAACAACAAATTAAAGGAAGGAAAAGGGCTTTCAGATATCTAAGTGATAGGAAAAAAACTATTAAAAGCAAAACCAAGTATATATTCAAAAAGTCTAAGTACACAGGGACTGCCTGGTGTTACAAATTTCAAAAATATGTTTCAAAACATAATAGCTAACATTCCAGATATGTTGGTAAGAGAGACACTTCTTCCGCACACTTGATGTCCTCTTCCATGTGGAGGGTTTATGAAACACTCCTGGTCTCTCCTGGCCCCTTCCTTCCAACCATTGCTCCCCACTGTGGTTGGTGACTATGGGAAAGGAACAGGACAGTCATAGCCCAGCCCCTCTCTCTGTTCTCTTTAGAATCCACTCACAAGCCCGCTGAGAGCCTGTCCCCTTCCTGCTTCTCCACCAGGCCTAGCAAGGCTCTCCTGTACCGCCTGGGATGAATAAGTGAGCTTGCGTATCTCCCATGTTTGGTATTAGGACACTTTCGGCACTCTTAAACCTCATTTCCCTACTACTCTGTGAGCAGTACACTAGCACTGCAGTCTCCATCCATGTACTCCTCTATCTCAACTGCCTTAAAATTCAGCCAAGGAAAGGAGGTCCATTTATTGTATCCTTAAATCTCCAATGACTGGAAGGTAATAATGACCCCTAATGAACTAATCAGTGCCAGAAAAAAAAAAAAAACCCTCAGTTTATAAGACATCAAGCTTAAGAAGCCAGGAGTGGTGGCACATGCCTGTAATTCCAATACTTGGGAGGTTGAGACAGGAGGACTGCAGGTTCAAGGCCAACGTTAACAACTTAGTGAGACCCTCAGCAACTTAGAAAAGGTCTATTCCAAAATAAAAAATAAAAAGGGATGGGGTGTTGCTAAGAGGTAGAATGCTCCTCAGTTCAATCCCCAGCACCAAAACAGACAAAGAAAGAAAAAGCCTAAGCTGTTCCCTGACTGCTCTGTTCAGCTTCTTGCTGGCAGCCAGACAACAATCCTGAAAGGCTTCTCCCTCAGGCTAGTATCACTTTACTCACTCGGGATCAAACTAGGCCAAGCGCTCACCCAGAGTCACTTACCTGCTTCAGAGTCTTGATGCTTTCGTGGATCGGCCTGGGCAGCCCCACCACTGTGTTTGTATCACTAGAGAATAAAGAAGGCCTTGTGCTGAGCCTCAACATTGATTCGTCTGGGTCCCCACACACCAAAGGCCAGCAGAGTAAACTTGGAAAGGAACTCAGATGGCACTCACCTGCCCAGAGTGTAACCTATGAACTTGCTGCGGCTGGACTCGAGGAACATCTCAATGTCTTTCTCTCTGCCAAAGGAAGCAAAGAAAAGGTGTTCTTAAATGCCATTTCAAGGTGTCTCCATGCATAAAAACAGAATGACCAGAAAGTGTGAACCAGAAGAAGGAAGAGTCTCCCACTACTGTTTTTCCTTTTCAAAAAGGGGAAAAAAATAGAAATCCTCCAACTATTTTGATGTTCATTATAATTTTGTAAATGCATTATGTGTACCTAATTTACTCATAAAATTAAGGTGATACATCAAACTTCAAAGTATACTGTATTCAGACAGTAGCAAGTCTGTCAGTAGACTTTCTAGGTATTTAACATTTTTAAACACTGAAACGTATAAGCTTCTGAATTTTCATGTGAGTCACATTTTCCTGTCTCAAACAACTGGCACACCTTGTATGATGAGGTTCTGCGTTCCCTTCACAGAACACTGAAAAATGTAGTTTTTTTTTTTTTTTTTTTTTTTTGCGGGCTGGGGATTGAACTCAGGGGTGTCCTACCTCCGAGCTATATTCCCAGACCTATTTTTTATTCTTTATTTTGAAACCGGGTCTCACTAAGTTGCGGAGTGCCTCACTAGGTAGCTGAGGCTGGCCGCGAACCCAGATCCTCAGGTCTCAGCCTCCCGAATGCTGGGATTACAAGCGTGCGCCCACCACGCCCGGCTGAAAAATGTAGTTTTGTCTAAATCAAGAAATGATTTTTATCTTTTCACCTGCTCATCTATTTTTTTAAGTTGCTGCCTATCAAAAAGATATCATTTTGCTGTGTGTGGTGGTGCATGCCTGTAATCCCAGTACTTGGGAGGCTGAGACAGGAGGATTGCAGGTTCAATTACAGCCTCAACAACCTAGCAAGACCCTGTTTCCAAATAAAAAATAAAATGGAGCCAGGGGTGTAGTTTGGTAGTAGAATGCCCCTGAGTTCAATCCCCAATACCAACAAAACAAAAAATATCATTTTTATATCTCTATATACCTTCCCATCCATCAATTCACCCACATATACCTCAAATATCTTATGACTCAAAAACTCTTAATCTATCATTTTTCTGTAAATAAAAAAATAATATATAATATATAGCTTAGCATGTGTAAGGCCCTGAGTTCTACTTCTAGCCCTAGCACTGAAAATAAACAGATACTTATACAATGTTGGGACAGATGGGAATGTATTTGCCTAAATGCTCTTATTTTTTTCCTATCCTCTTTCACTAGCAAGTTTGACCAAATGCTAACTCAGATTACTAATTTATAAGCCACAAGAGGAAGCCGGGCATGGTGGTGGTGTGTGCTTGTAATCCCAGTACTTGGGAAGCTGAGTCAGCAGGATTGCAGGTTCAAGGACAGCAAGTAGTGAGACTCTCATCAACCTAGCAATACCCTATTTCCAAATAAAAATAAAATAGGGTTGGGGCGAAGCTCAGAAGTAGAATGCTCTGAGTTAAATTCCCAGTGCCACAAAAATTTAAAAAAAAGAAGCCACATGAGGGATACCTTTGGTGAGACCAGCAAGGCCAGGCCCTCAAACTCCCAGGATAGCACAGTGTACTTTAAGAGGGCCAAAGTCACGTGGCTCTGCGCAGGGCCTTGCACGGGACCTCAGGCTGGCTGGGGGTTTCACATGCTGGCTCTGGCTCCAGGAGCCAAGAGTATTCTAGTTGCCTGAGACTCACCTGACCTTGGGAGCCCATGGAAGCCCCTTTGGGCAGGTGAGCCTGTCAGTCTGGGGGTGCTGTAGTGGGGGAGGCATCACCTCATCACGCTCAAGGGGAAATGTCTCCCCCTCCAGACTATTGTCATCATCATTCTCTTCTTCCTCTTCTCGAGAATCATCAGCCTTGTAGGGATCCCGCTCATTGAAGGCATCTAGGTTGTCCTGCTTTATCAAAGCCTTAAAAGAAGGGAGGGGAATGAGATGAGCAGAGTCGAGTGACAAGATAAAGAAAATTCGGGGCCTGTGGTGGGGACACAAAAAGGTGATGGGCAGAGAGTGGACAACAGAGAAGGACCCAGAAAGGGAGTCAAGGCTGGGACCAAATGACAAGTCATTTCTTGCTCCAGCACCTCGAAGGTGCTGTGTCCTGAATGTCCACTCCAGAGCAGGCCTGGGGTTGCAGACAAGGCAACCCTGCTGTGGAGTCATTCATTCTGATCAGCTGATCAGAGGCAACTTCCAACCCTTGTGCCTCCAGGGACGGGATCACTGCAGTGTGTGCCTCCAGGTGCCTCAGGAGTCCTGGGGGGTCTCTTGTCACCTCACCTTGTGCTCCCGGCGGCCCCGTTTCTGCTGCTGTTCAATCAGGTCTGAGGCGGACGCTGGTGGGGAGGCAGCCCTCATGTTTCGGATCACTTTGATGCTGTCCTCGGGCAGTGGGGGGAGGCCCAGGAGAGTGCGCTTCTCAGCCTTCATGCTCTGCAGCTCCTCAAAGCCACCCAGTGTGCACTGCATCAGATGGGGGGTAATGGCGCCAGGTTTGTCTGGTCCCTGATCATGGTGTCAGGCTCAAAAACTTCAGTGACACCATCATGGCCTACATCTTTACAGAAACCCATACATCCTCTGACATGGATCTAAAGCCACTCAAAGAATTCAGGGACTTAGGCAAAGTAAAGAAAAGAAAGGAGCAAGGAATGAGCAAAATACTGGTGATGCAACCTAGTACACACACTTATCACATACTCTTCAGTTTTAAAAAGCAGACTAGAGAACCTGCGCTTTCCAGTCCCAAGAAAAGTTGAAAAACTCTTGCTTTAGAAGATGTGCATACCAGTCTTTTGAAGTCAAACTGGAAATATACTGTTGGTTGTTCAAATTAAAAAGAATAAAAAAAAAAGGCTTCATCTAAATTTTTCCCTAGAAGGCCAATCTCCAGCCATTTTAGACTGTTTAGTGTCACTGTCCTTGAGCAACTCAGCTTTCCTCTCTGGCTTCAGTGAGGCTTTGGGAGGAACCAGTAGGATGTCTGGCCAAGATAAAACATGTAGATGACTCTTAAGAGGCCAGAGATTCCCTGGTTGCAGAGCCCTGGCTGCAGAGTCAGCCCTTTCTGAAAGAAAGTAGCAAGCTGGGGAGTATAGTGTTCTTCTGGGGAAGGGTTCCTGCCTCACCTGGGCTGGCTGCTGACAATGCCTCCCAGCCACTAATGCTGGCCAGTGACAAGCCCCACCCCATTTCCTTCACAGCTAAAAGTGAGTCAGTTTCATACCATACCCTGAGGAAAACAGGCTAGCTCAGGGCTCACCCTTGCTTTGTTCAAGTGACATCTGACTGAGGGGCCCAAACTACACTAGCTCTAATTTTGCCTCAAGTCACTTCACAAACTCCAGGTTGGGAGGTGCTTTCTGAGAGGTGTCTTGCCTGTAGATGAAGCTGTTTTATGACTGAGAAAATAATTTTCAGGGGTCAGGCAGTCAATCTATTCTGACTCAAATGCCTAGTCAGCAGTTTTTTGGGTTTTTTTTTTTTTTGCAATACTAGAGATTGAACCCAGGGGCATTCTACCTCTGAGCTATACCCCCAGCCCTATGTCTTATTCTTTTATTTTGAAACAGGTTCTCACTACGTTGTGGAGGGCCTCACTAAGTAGCTAAGGCTGGCTGAGAACCTTCGATCCTCCTGTCTCAGCCTCCCAAGTATTGGGATTACATGCCTGGCTTGCCTAGTCCTCTTTGTCTCCAACAGGCCAAAAGTGAAATTCTTTCGTTGTCTCCTTTCAAGAACATTTTTTTTTCCTTTTTGCAGAACTAGGGATTGAACCCAGGGGCATTCTACCTCCAAGCTACACTCCCAGCCCCATTTTTTATTCTTTATTTTGAAACAGGGTCTCACTAAATTGCAGAAGGCCTCACTAAGTAGCTGAGGCTGGCCGTGAACCCGGATCCTCCAGTCTCAGTCTCCCAAGTACTGGGATTACAAGCATGCACCACCATGCCTAGCTAGGAACTTTTTTTTTTTTTTAACAATTTCTATTTATTTTTAACTAAAGCAAATTACATAGTCATATAATTCAGTACTCAAAAGGATAAAGGATAAATAGTCATCCCTTGTTATCCACAGGGGATTGTTCCATGATCCTTCCCTCAACCCCTTCCCCCTGACAGATACCAAAATCTGCAGATGCTCAAGTCCCTCATATAAAATGTTGTAGTACTTATATTTATTATTGTTATAATTATTACTGTTACTTACAGTATTGGAGATTGAATCTGGGGCCTCATGCATGCTAAATAATCACTCTACCACTGAGCCATATCCTCAGCCCCTCCTATATATTTTAAATAATCTCCAGATTTATTATAATACCTAATATAATGCAAATGCTATGTAAATTGTTATAGTGTATTGTTCAGGGAACAACATGAAAAATCTGCACATTTTCAGGAGAAGCATTTTTTTTCCCCTGAATATTTTGGATCTGCTGTTTGTTGAATTCACAGATGACAACTTGTAGAAAGGAGGTCTCCCTCCTTCCCTGTCCCTAGCGCCCACGTTCCCCCAAGTAGGTGCTCACCAATACTGTCTTCCAGAGCAGCAAGAGAACTTTCTTCATGGGGAAGTGAGGGGCATGGCCACTGCAAAATTTGGTCACCATTCCAAACAGCATGATGGCAAACGGCTCGTTGTTGTACAGCGGGGACCCTGGCAGTGACCCAAAGGCATCAGGACAGCAGACAGCAACAGGACCCTCCCAACGCCCTCCAGCCTCAGTCCTAGGCCAGACACTCAGCGAGGATCCCCAGGACCTACCCAGCTCAGCTCTGAAGGTCTGTCGCATTGTCCTCCACTCAGCCTTGTCACCCTCATACTCCTGGTGAACAGTCTCCACAATCAGGTACATGATGTTGAGCAGAACCCTGCGCACAAGAGCCAGGTCATAACGGAGCAGGATGGGGTATCAAGGAGCACCCCTGACTTCCTCAAATCCCAGCTAACACGAGAAAAGCCTGTGCACAAAGGTTAGCTGGTGGGAGAAGGCTATAATACAGAGAAAACTGGGAAGTGACAATCTGAGCAACACACAGGGCAAAGGAATGCTTAAGTCCTCCCCTCCTGGGGCTTCCTCCAGCGTTTCAGGTTGCTTCAGTTGGGACCAGATCTTACTCTGTTTTGTATTTCTGTGTCTAAAAAAGTGCTTTCTCAAAGCATGTACTTAATAGATGCCTGGTGAATTAATGAATGTGAACACAAATGACTAAAATAACTCACTGCCCTAAGCTTCCTGGAAAGAAAAACAATACACAGAAGTTCTAGTGAGTTGTAGGGTCAAAACAGGACAGGACCACAGGAAGAACGGACAAAATTTACCATGACGAAGTGAAAACACAGGGACCCTAACTACAGTGGGAACACTACAAGGATCCAGTCTGAAAAGCTTCAAATTCACAAAAATAAAGATTTTAACTCCCAAATACAGAAAGGTGATCTTGTTGTTCAGCAGTTGCTATTACTTCATGTGTAGCTGTAAAACATCATGAGGTTGTCAGGATTGACCCAGTGTAGATGGAGATCAAACTGTGCACACAAGAAGGTGGGGGCCCAGGGAACAACATCCTATGTTTCGTCCAACCATGAAAGCCCCCACAACCAAGTCCTTAGCAGCAGTGTGGGCCTCCTGCCCACACTTAACTTTGGCTCTATTAAGTGCCTTGACCCTCCTAGATTTCCTTTGGATTTTCCACACCTTACCCAGGTAGGGCCTTTAGCAGAGCCCTCTGATTACTTTCTTGGACACCATCACATTTGCACATTAGTGTGTGCAGAAGGAATGCACACACAGCTAGGAAACCCAAAGACCCTCCCATGCTCTGCTCTGAGCTCACTCTCTGGAGAATGCTCAGGGTGCCCAGGCTCACTGCCCGCCTCACCTCAGATCTGTGCTGTCAGCCAAGGAGATGGCGGGCTTCCTCACTGCACTGCTACATGCGGCACTGTTGCTGCGGAAGAGATTTGAGAGTCAGCATCTCGCCCAGCAAGGCAATGGTAAGTGATGCCCCAAGAAGTAAGTACAATAATGCTGTAGTAGGTGCAGAGACTGCACGAGAGGCCATAGGACACAGTAGTTAAGAATTCAACCCCAGCCAGGCATGGTGGTATATGCCTGTAATCCCAGTACTTGGGAGGCTGAGACAGGAGGATCACAGGTTCAAGGCCAGACTCTGCAACTTAGTGAGGCCCTTACCAACTTTGTGAGACCCTGTTTCATAATAAAAAATAAAATAGGGCTGGGGGTAGAATGCCCCTGGGTTTAATCCCCAGTACCACCAAAAAGAACTCAAGCCCGAGACCAGACTGCCAGACTGAATCCTGGCTCTAACACTTACTAGCTGTATGTACTTGAGCAAGGTATTCAACTTCTTTGTGCCTCAGTTTCCTCATCTATAAAATGGGGATGATAATAGTAGCTACGTCATTAATATGAATTAGTATATGGAATGCCCTTAGAAGAATGCCTGGGACATGTAGCATTTAATGAATGTTTATAGTTTTGGTTTTGTTTTTGTTTTGTGTGTGTGTGTGTGTGTGTGTGTGTGTGTGTGTGTGTGTAAGAGAGAGAGAGAGAGAAAGACTGGGGACTGAATTCAGGGGCATTCTACCTCTAAGCTACACCCCCAGCCCTTTTTATTTTTTTGTTTTGAAACAGGGTCTTGCGAGGTTGCTGAGTTTCACTATGTTGCTGAGGCTGTCCTCAAACTTGTGATCCTCCTGTCTCAGGCTCCCATGGACTGAGATTACAGGCATGTGCCACTATGCCCAGCTTCTTAGTTATTATTACTGACAGTGTCATTCTTAGATGATCAGCAGCTGACCTGTTCACTGGATGAGGGATTAGTGGTGACACAGGTTAGAACAAGCTTTGGTTGAGCCCATATGTCAGATCTGTGCCTGGCCTCCTGATCAAAGGGAAAGTGCACGGCAAACACAGAGGGGTTTGCAGGTTAAAAAAGGAGTTCAAAATGAAAAGCCTCCTAGTGAGAGGTGCCTTAGGCTTAGGCAGTCCCCATAGTCTGGTGTAAAAGCTCCAGTATTAGGAAGTAGCCAAGACCTGTCATTAATCTTCATTAGTCTTCAAGGTGTTGTCAAGAAACTCCTCCATTATTCATCTCGGGGTTGTCAAAACAGAGCCTGGGACCAGACCTTCCACCCGAGGTGGCCCATTTACCTCTCTAAGGCACTTCATTGTGCCAGCTCTGTCCCCCTCCCCTGTCTTCCCTTCCCTTCTCAATCCCCACAACAGAAATGCTCACTCAATTTCCATGTTCAGAAGCTCCACCAAGGCGTTGAACGTGCCCACCTCCAGGAGCAGAAAAATGTTGTAGCGCATCCAGAACTGCACCTCTGCCTCCGAGCTACACTCTCCAAAGGTGCCTGCAAACACAGAGCACAGCTTACACAGCACCTCCACAAACATGACTGGGCAATGTCACTGACAGAAGTGCCAGGGATCCCTGAGGAGGTCCATGCATACCTTGGGCAACATACAGAATTGCTCGGGCCACCTTGAGTCTCTTCTCCCTGGCAGTGACTTCCAGGCCATCCAAGAGCCTCATGGCATGAGTACGGTGCTGGTTGGTGTCCAGCTCTGTCCATTTCTTGTCTGTCACTGCAGAGCAACAGAGCAGATATACTCAAACCCAGAAAAATTCTCACAATGGAATGGAATCAATCTTAATCCTCCAAATTCAGGAGCACCACAGGGCCAAAAAGATAATTTACTCCCTATGTAAAGGATAAAGTCATTCTCCTGCTCTGCGAATTACATTTCCTAAAAAGCCCCCACCAAAATGCCCATAAGGCCCAGTCTAAATGTGGCCTTCTATTATCATGGCTCAGCAGGATTTTTATGCTGCTCTAGGATGACTTAGGTCATCAGATGACTAAGAGAAACCATGGAGCTCTCTTGATGTAGGGTGAAGGGAACTAAGAAGTAGGGGGAATTATCTCACCATGGATCCGGAAGTCCTCCTCAAAGCATTTCCGATTCATAAGGAATTCCGGCCCTTCAGTGTAGCTATAAAGCTCTGTCAAAAACAAAGTATAATCAGCAGCAGCTCCATATCCACATTCCATACCAGGTCTCACATGTACCGAGGGTAACATATCTACTTCCAGTCCCAACTCTGTTCCTGAGTCACAGGGACTCCTAGACTATGCTCTCTAACTACTAAGGGGATCTTACTGGTCTGATGAGTACAATGGAGAGAATGGTGATGGCCTTAACCAGAATGTCAGCGAAGCATAAATCCAGGCACTTCCAATCTGATATGCATCATCCCACCCTGCCATGCCAGAGGCTGACCATCACCTAAACATGTCTCTCTCAACTGCCATCTTCTGTATAGGACCTATATTATGGAGGCTGGAAAAGCAGTTCACTGACCTCACCATTACACATGACAGCAGTGGTAGCAACAGATGTGCACAGATGCAAGCACATTTGCTGACATCCTTCATGACTCACTTAGTGAGGGGGATGGTGTACGGCTAAGGGGCGTCGCTGTCTCACACTGGGACTGGGCCCTATCCAATTTAGCTGATAATAGACAAATAGACACCTCATAAAAGCAAAGGACAATCCAAAGTTATGAGATACACAAGGCTTGAGCCAAATAAATAACATTTGTTTTATATGTATCACTGATAAGTCTAAAAAGGAATTCTAAAATGATACTCATCCTTAATTTTCTTAAAAACCAGTAAGAAAAAACTACCCTCAAATAACATGAAGGCCAGCTGGGCATCTCAGTATTTGGGAGGCTGAGATAGGATCACAGGATCACAGGTTCAAGGCCAACCTCAGCAATTAGTAAGGCCCTTAGCAACTTAAAGAGATCCTGTTTCAAAATATAAAGGGAGGCCAGGTGTGCTGACGCACACATGTAATCCCAGTACTTGGGATGCTGAGCAGGAGGATCACAGGTTCAAGGACAGCCTCAGCAACTTAGCAGGGCTTATGCAACTTAGTGAGATTCCATTTTCAAAACAAAACGAGTTGGGGGGTTAGCTCAGAGGTAGAATGCCCCTAGCTTCAATCCCCAGTACCACAATAAATAAATAAACAAATAAATAAATAAGTGGCTAGAAGTATAGCTGGGAGGTAGAATACCTCTGGATTCAATCTCTAGTACCGAAAAAAACCCCCAAAGCCATGAAGTCCTATGCTTTACCTGAGAGCTCTGCAGCCCACTTGTCTGTGTCAGCATATTCAAATTCCAGGTCTGGGGACTCAGAATAGCCCTGTTGGTAAGAAGAGAGAACTTTATACAAAAAGTTACCCTGAGTGGTTTCCAGAGGGGAAAACATCTGAGCTTCCAGAGACACTCCTGTGACAGGATACCACAGTCTCTATTTTTTGGATGTTTTATCACACTATTTCGTTTCCTGGGATATAGCTCAGTTCTCACTACTATAAGCCCTCTCAGAGCACCTAATACTTTGCTTTCAGAGCACTCATCATAACATAATTATATACTGTCGTGTTTATTTGTTTAGTGTCTGCCTATCCACAAGACTGCAAGTTCTTTGTGAACAGGAACTCTATCCATTTTGCTCATCAATGATTCCATAATGCCCAGGATAGTACTTGGCACAAATGAGCGAATGAATGATATATATTCAAATATATACCTGTTGAATGAATTAACATATAGCTTCTATCTATTTTGTGGAGTGAATAACCACTCTATATTGTGCTAAAAAGCCAGAAGACTCACTTCTTTCTGGCTAGTGGACTATCAATAGCTCAAGATAAAATGGTTATTGAAATCATCAATTTTCCTGCCTGTGTCTCATATTTCAATGAGAATTGACAGAGAAGGCAGAAATGGAACAGATTGGTTCCCTCCCACACATAGAAGAGAATGTGACAAAGAAAATCTTTTTACTGCTGGGAATAGGTGATTACTAATAACATGTCATCTTGGACGCTTTGTACTGGGAAGAGTAAAGAAATAAGAAAAAAGAGGTAAATGCACTGGGTGTAGTGGCACATGTCTATAATCCCAGTACTTGGGAGGCTGAGACAGGAGGATCGCAGGTTTAAGACCAGCCTCAGCAATTTAGTGAGACTCTCAGCAACCTAGTGAAACCTAGTGAGTTTTTGTTTTGTTTCAAAAACTAAAAAGGGCTGGGGTGTAGTTCAGAGGTAGAATGCCTTTGGGTTCAATCTGCAGTACCTTCCCCTGCCTCAAAAAAGAAATAGCTAAATGCCTTAGGCTTAATTAAAGTCTAATTGGGGTTCTAGTAGTACAGCTCAGTGGCTCGGTGGTAGGACAATTGCCTAGTATGTGCAAGGCCCTGGGGTCAATCTTCAGTACAGAAAAATAGAAAGAAAAGGAAAGAGAAAGAAAAAATATATACTTGGGAAGACAAAGACTATCCACAAACAAGAACTAAACTCCTTATTCATAGACAACAGTGTACACTTTCACAAGTTACTGAGCACCAGTGTCTAAGTTTATGGAATGGGATGATAAGAATCTACCTTGAATGTTTTTAAGGACATGTGAGCCTCCTTGTCTTCCAGACATTGGTCAGGCTCCTAAACTACTGATTTCAGTTATGTCTAGAGGAAGAATGTAGTATTAGCTTCTCTAAGTAATGAATTTAGGAAGGTCTGTCTGTTTGACTGGCTTTCCATGCATAGAGTCTATGTGGAAATTAAAAAGCAGAAAAATAAATTAAAATGCATCCAAAGGATTGGACATATGGCTGTGGTAGAGCAGTTACCTGGCATGCACAAGGCCCTGAATTCAACCCCTACCACTACTAAATAAATGAGCTAGGCATGGAGGTCCACGCCTATAATCCCAGTATTTGGGAGGCTGAGAGAGGAGGATCGCAGGTTTGAGGCCACCCTCCTCGGCCATTTAGTGAGACTCTTAGGAACTTAGTGAGTTCCTATTTAAAAAAAAAAAAAAATACAGCTGGGAGTGAGTGTAGCTCAGAGGTAGAACTCCCTTGGGTTCAATCACCAGTATTACAAAATAACTAAGTACCATAACATTGAAGGGTATTTAACTATTCGTGGCTACTTATGAAAATTTAAAACTATTTTTTAAAAGAAGAGTTGGAAGTTGGGTATGGTGGCACATGCCTGCAATCCCAGTACTTAGGAGACTGAGACAGCAAGATCACAGGTTCACAGCCAGCCTCAGCATTTTATCCAGGCCCTTCCCAACTTAGTGAGACCCTATTTCCAAATAAAAAATAAAATAGGGCTGGGGTTGTAACTCAGATGTAGAATGTCTCTGGGTTCAATCCCCAGCACTTAAAAAAAAAAAAAAAAATATATATATATATATATATATCTTATCACTGATGAAGGTGAGTTCACTTTTACTAGTTTCATAATCCTTCACATTTGAAAAATTGTTTTAGTACCACGGATGTCTCAGCATTTTACCATGCAAAGGCTTCTAAAAAGTTGATTTCTTTATTTTTTCAAATAATTTACCTCCAGACCAAGGTACCTCTAATTTTTGGCCTTCCCATTTTTCACGTTTTACTAGAGGTTTGGGCTTGCAACAAAAACAAACAAAAGACGTTTGAAAGGAACTGATTTTACAGGTCTAAAGACAGTATGGTATGCGCTGGAACGTCCAGCTTAGCCTATGAGTAACTCCCTCTCATTAATAAGCGCCTGACTGCCGATCTGCCAGGGAGTTTTCTCAGGTGAAGGAGACTATCACATAGTAAGTGCTCTGGGAACGTGCTGATTAAGAAGTCCTAAAACGCTGCGAGGCGTGTGTCTTCATTCATGAATTCTGCAAAGGGAAGTAGTGGGAGGAATTTTAAGTCAGGGCGAGGTGAATAGTCAACTCCAGACTACCGAGTCTCCGGAAGGGGAGGCACCGATCACTCACAAGAGGCAAGGGAATCCCGTACCTAACGCACGTTTAAATTGTGTACTTCTCATCTTTTAACAGCTCAGCGTCAGTCGCGCTGGCCACATCAACCACCAGTCTGCACTAAGGTCGGAGGGACCTGGATGTTCCCCCAGCGACTACCGAAACCTCCAGTCGTGCAGCACGTAGTGACACTTAGCTCTGTCTGGCTTCTAAGCGCTTTCTAAACCTTCGCTGGTCCCTTCCTGGTCCACACGCAAGGTCCACCGCGAGCCCAGGACCCGACACCCGAGATGATGAGGAGCAGGGTGCGCGGCTGCCTGCCCCCCAGCTCGGGACCCCGCGGCGGCGCCCAAGGCCACGCCCACAGCCCGGCCCGGGGAGCCAGCCGGCGCTCGGGGGCTCCGGGACCCACACCCGCGCGGCGGAGCTGCCGCCCAGGGAGCTGCCAGCCTCGCCTGCTGCTCTTCTCGCCGTAAAAAGTGACAGCTTTCACACCGGGCCCTCCACGCCCTTCGAGAAGCCCAGTTTGACCCTGGAGGGGACCAAGGCCCGGGACCCCGTCGCCGCCCGCTTGGCGCTGGCCTCGCCCCCCGAAGCTACTGACCTCCGAGTCTTTGCGCTGATTGCGATTGAACTCTCGGGCTTTGCCCCCGGGCAGGAGGCCCCCGCCGGCCCGCGGTGCCCCGGGTGGAGGCTGTGCGGCTGCCGGAGGCGGAGGTGGCGGCGGCTGGGGCTGCTTGTTGTTCACAATCAGCGGGCCGGGAACGCCGGCTGCCGGCTCCATCTTGGCTGCTCCACACCCCCGGTTCAATTCGCGGACAGTTGCCGTCACACAACTCTCGCGTGGTTTCGTCCAGGAACTTTCGCTGGCCGCCATCTTGAGTATGGAGGCAAGTTCTGGCCGCCATCTTGGCTGCCCAATGTTATCTAAGAAATCTTACCGTACTTGGTCATCTTACTTTTTCCATCCTTCCTTCCAGCTCCATTTAGATGCCACTTCATCTGTGAGACCTCTTTAGCTCCTCTAGTTCAATTGCCCCTTCCTTCCTCTAACCTCTAACATCGCTTTGCATTGCTCTCCTCACTGTCATAGCCTTGTTCCTGGCTTAGGGGATACAGCTAAACAAAGGGATAGATCTCTTCATGGATCCTATTCATGGAGTGCTAATCATTCATCCAAATTATTTTTTTGGTGGTGGAGGGGGGGGGGTGCTAGGGATTGAAACTAGAGGCACTCCCCGGGCGTGGTGGCGCACGCTTGTAATACTGGGATTACAGGCGTGTGCCACTGTACCAGGCTCATCCAACAGGTATTTTTTATTTATTTATTTATTTATTTATTTATTTATTTATTTATTTATTGCGGTACTGGGGATTGAACTCAGGGGCATTCTACCTCGGAGCTATACCCTGAGCCCTATTTTTTATTCTTTATTTTGAAACCGAGTCTCACTAAGTTGCAGAGTGCCTCACTAGGTAGCTGAGGCTGGCGGTGAACCCAGATCCTCCGGTCTCAGCCTCCCAAATGCTGGGATTACAAGCATGCTCCACCACGCCCGGCATCCAACAGGTATTTTTAAAATGTCTCCTAAACTGGGCATTGTGGCACATGCCTGTAATTCCAGTACTTGGGAGGCTGAGACAGGAGGATTGCATAGCAAAGCTCTCAGCAACCTAGTGCGACCTTGTTTCAAAATAAAAATAGGGCCGGGCGGGGTAGGTAGCTTGGAGGTAGAATGCCAGAAGGGCTCTGGATTCAATCCCTGGTACCACTAAATACATACATACATCGAGCTCTTTTTTTTTTTTTTTTTTTTTGGTACTGGGGATTGAACTCAGGGCATTCTACCTCCGAGCTATACCCCCAGCCCTATTTTTTTATTCTTTATTTTGAAACAGGGTCTCACTAAGTTGCGGAGTGCCTCACTAGGTAGCTGAGGCTGGCTGCGAACCCGGATCCTCCGGTCTCAGCGTCCCAAAAGCTGGGATTACAAGCGTGTGCCACCACGCCAGGCTTCGTAGAGCTCTTTTAAAGTTACTTTTGACAATATCATTTGGAGGTAGGAAAGTATAACATATACAAGCCGGGCATGGTGGCGCATGCTTGTAATCCCAGCATTCGGGAGGCTGAGACCGGAGGATCCGGGTTCGCGGCCAGCCTCAGCTACCTAGTGAGGCACTCCGCAACTTAGTGAGACTCGGTTTCAAAATAAAGAATAAAAAATAGGGCTGGGGGTGTAGCTCGGAGGTAGAATGCCCCTGAGTTCAATCCCCAGTACCGCAAAAA
>PVLC010029279.1:0-20325 GCA_004027655.1 Graphiurus murinus
ATAACATGGGAAACAAAGTAGCCTTGTTATTAAAAGCATAGTCTTCATGTAGCTGGCTTATTTCATTTAGCATGTCACCCATAGGTTCAACCATATTGTTTCAAATGATGGAATTTTCTTCTTCCTTTGCTGTTGTTGTTGCTGATGTACTGGGGATTGAACTCCAAGGCATTCCATTTCCTAGTTACACTCCCAGACCTTTTTATATTTTTTGTTTTGAAACAGGGTCTCACTAGGTTGCCAAGAGTCTTGCTACATGCTACATTGCTAAGGCTGTCCTTGAACCTGCAATCCTCCTGTCTCAGCCTCCTGAGTACTGGGTGCCAGGATTACAGGAATGTACCACCATGTCAGGTCATATTTTTTTTCTTTTTAAAGGCTAAATAGTATTGCATATATGTATATATATATGTGTGTGTATAAATATTTATATATGTATGTATATATGTGAGTGTGCTTAAAAGAGGGTTGTACATTATACACATTTAATTAATGTTAGATAGCAAAGTAGGAGTATTGTTTACGTATTCATTTCCTGCTTCCTTTCAATGGGCATTCTCTCTGTAAAACATAATATCCCACTGATGTTTTATTTTGTGCCTTATTCAGCAGCACCTGGATATGGAACAATAAGCTGGAAGAATTTGCTAGGGATTGTGTGTCCTAAGTCACTATAACTCCTTCAGCAGGACATGTGATTAAGGTCATATTAATGGTAAAACCTTAAATTTCTCTGGTTCTTTCTCTCACCTGCTTAATAAAGCCACTTGCAAAATTTCTTTTCTATGCCTCTAGCTGAGTCTCACATGGCTTCATAAAAATCACCCTGACTTCCATTGTCAGTGCACAAAGCTCACAGACTTACACCTGCTGGTGCCCATCAGAGACAGCAGGCTGCCTTTTTATGTTCTCAAAGAGGTAAGTTGTGAGATGCTGGAGAAGTCAGAATTCAGGGAGTTGTCATGAGGCCAGAGCTATTCTATATTTTGTGCCAAAATGAGGAGATCCCCCCATCTCTGTCTCCATGTCACACTTGTTCCCTAGTCACCAAATCTAGACCACTTGTGCCATGTGCAGACAGCTTCTTCAATTTCCCAGTGCCTCCTCTGTCTCAGAAGATAATTCAGTCACCTTGGGAGGTACTTCTTTGCATAGAGCTCCCATGGAGCAAAACTGGTATATGGTTTAGAGGAAAATATCTATACAGAGATGGCTTGGTTACAGCAATCCAAGAGAAATGGAAATAGTGAAGACCTGACATAGAGGGAAAGAACAATGAAGAAAACTAGTAATATATCTTTGCCTCCCCCAGCCTTAGTAACCCTTCCCCAGATAGAGTACCAGGAAAGAAACTTCTGATATAGCCAAACAAACAAGTAATTATCTATACACAATGCCTGGAGGTCCTGCCCAAGATTCATCAGCCACAGTCCAATGTGACTTAAGCTTCACATGACTCCTGTCATATGAGTTACCAGCTTCCTTCCCCTCTGACCAAGGGCAATTGCCTTCTCTAGGCTTCACCTAGAATCATGCTATCAAATTCCCTTTGCTTGTAGAGCAAACAGAAAAAGGTCCATCAGGATGGTTTGAGTAGAAACCCCCAGAGGCCGCTGAGGGGGAAAATGCAGTATTGGAATATCCAGCCAGAGAGCACTGGGCTCACCATTGCCCCAGGTTATACTACTGCTCAGGGGGCTGGAGAGATAGAGCACTTTTCTTTTCCATAGTACTGAAAGAGTAGTCCTCCTACAATAGAATGAGAGACTACATGTAAAAATGGTTCAGCTGTGGCACAAAGAGGAATAAACAACCAAACAGATAATATAGTCAATTATGCTGCAACATACCCAGTATGCAGACCTTCACCGTGAGCATAGACCCTTGGACCATTCTGAGGGGCTGAAGGATGTCAAATCCCATCAGAACCCCAATCAGAGGCATGGTATTGCCTTTTCACCAAAAGCAGACTCACAGAAAGTAAGGAAAGTGTTTGCAGAGATCCCTTATGAAGTCAGAGAGCCTGACAAAAGGAAAAAAATTGAACCTTTTTCCTTTCTCTAGGCTGAGTTTCCTTTTATTTGATTCTCTTAGTGGACCTGGCCCTCAGGATTGCAATAACAAAATGTTTTAGACACACTATCATGTAAGAACAAACTGTTTTCAAAACATTTTCATACTTTAGGGCATCATTGTAAGCCAAGATAAAACTTAAGGAATACAAGTTTCTTTTTTTAAAAAAAAAGTTTTCAGTTGGATTTCTTAAATAAAACTTCTCTCTTCGTGTTTTCCTTTGTTATTTTAAATCTTTCAGCAAGGTCACATGTGTTAGGAAAGTGACTATTCTGCCATAATTCTCTGTGGCTTACAAGTTGGTTCATTAACTCTTCCAGTAGGAAGGGCATTAGGAAAGTCAAAATTATTATCCAGGGATCAGGGGAAGCTTGAGGCCATTTGAATTTCTTTGTATTAGAAGCATTATAGAATTAGTTTTGTGTGGACTTATGCTGTGAAGGCACATTTGAGAGCTGCCACAGTCCATTGGAATCACTAGGAAGCCATTCAGTATTCCTATTGTATATGATGTTACAAAATATCCAGTCAGCCAAAGTAGAGCTTATATGGTTAGTTTTGTGACACTATATCAAATGATACAATTATGTATCAGGTACTTAGGCATAAGAAATGATCTAAATGAAATTATATATGTATACATGTTGCATATACATGACAGCATATTGTACACATAATTCTTAGAAGGAATAATTTTAAATGCCTACACATTAACTTATATATGCTTACACATGCATAGTCTGTCTCTGTAAGGACACCTGAGAAACATGAGAATACATGAGAAAGGGCAAAATTAACCTTACTTTTAATTGTATACTTTTTGGAATTTGTGTGTGTGTGTTGTATGGTGCTGGGGATTGAACCCAGGGGCATTCTATCTCTGACCTATACCCCCAGTCCTATTTTTTATCATTTATTTTGAAACAGGGTCTCACTAAGTTGTGGAAGGCCTCACTAAGTAGCTGAGGCTGGCCATGAACCTGCAATCCTCCTGTCTCAGCCTCTCAAGTACTGGGATTACAAGTACGTGCCACCACACCCAGCTCTTTGGAAACTTTTAAAACTTATCCTATATGTATGTGATTACTCATTAAAACAATCAATATAATTTAACATAAAAATATAAATTTCAAATGATGCCAGCTAGCTGTGTGCATGTATGTCTCTGAACTACATTATGATATGAGACTACAAGGCACTAATAAAAGTATATTAAAATAAACAAATGAATGTCCCAATTAAAGGAACAAAACAAATAAAAAGTATAGTGATATTCTCAAAGTTTTTTGTTTTGTTTTGTTTCATCATGAAGATGAAGGAACAAAAGGTCCTAAGGCAGGTGGGGGACTGAGCAGAGGGTGGACCTGAGGCTGAGGTGCACTGGAGGGAATGGCCTTGAATGAGATGGTACAGGAGCCATTTTTGCATCAGGATCCTAACTGCACTGTGCACCTTCCTCACCAGCGTGATGCATGGCCAAGAAAAGTCCATAGACAAGTAGAGGAGTCAGAAGCTCAAATGCAGAAAAAAAAAAAATTGCATCCCTATACACAGTATAAGAGGCAGAAATGGGGAGGAGGTGATATGTTCTCGTTTGAGGAGCTAAACCCACTAAACCCACCATTTTATTTGCTTCAAATAAATTTCTCTTTCTATCCTATAGATACCAAACACAGGCAATTTTTTTTTCCAAAATGTGATTATTAGCATGACAGACACACTGACAACTCCCATAGCTGCATGAAGCTCTGCAGATGGGCTCAGGAACAGAACACCTAAGAAAGCATGGATTTCAATTCCAAACGGCCAATGCTAACTCTGCTACTTTCTTGATGGCAACTTTGGGAGAACTGCATGATGTCTAGGAGTGTCAGTTTTCTAATCTGAGAAACGGGAATAAAAGTGCTTGTACTGCAGCCTTGCTAAAAGGATTATGTGGGTGGAGTGGAAGGATTAATTTTTCTACTATGTTCAAACAGAGAAGAAGCTCAATGAATGGTGGTTGTTATGACCCTAATTATCATTAGTAAAAACAGTGATGAGGATGATGAATATTTGTGAGTGATCTTTAATTTATCACTAAGGGAAAAGATAAGCTCATAAAGAATAAAAGTAAACCAGAACAAATAGCTAAATATCTGCTCTACTTATGAGCATGATGTACCTCCTCTTGTTTTATGGGGTCCATGATTATCTCTGTCAGCTGGGATATTCAGATAAATGCATCATATTAAAGAACAGGCCTAGTTTATGTAAATCAATCAATAAAATACAGAATCCAGAAATGACAGCGGCCTGACAATTGTTTTATTTGAACTGTTTATCTATGTGTCTCTATGCCATCTGTCACAGCAGTACCTGAAAGTGAGTTGTGGGGGTTTTAACTGACTGCAGGTAAAACTTGCAGTTTGGAGGTGGAAGTAAGAGCCAGGCCAGCCTCAGGCCTGATGGGGTAGGTGTAAGGTGGTTGCTGGTGTGTGGCTGGTGTAGGGACAGATACATGCTTCTCCCTCCTCCCTGTCTCAGTCAGTCCTCTTGGGGCCTTGACTTTGCTGCTGTTCTCTGTCATTCAGAGATGAGACTTAGCTAGCTCAGGGCCCCTCCTTAGAGAGGTCCCCCAGGGTCACCCCACTTACTGGAGCCCTACTACTTCTTACCATGCATTGTAAACTCCTGTTGTAAATGGGACCTCTCATGTGAGCTCTTATGTTAATCTGACTGGTAGTCAGGCTGTGTTTACTGTTGTCTATAGACACGGGTACAGAGGCTAAAATTTTCTGTAGGGCTTTGTTTTTTGTCTCTCCTGTTGTCTGTGGATTTCCCTACAGAATACTTCTTAAGTAGAATGTGAATTTTCCAGGGCTTTCATCGTACAGGAGCCTTGTTGATGTGGTATAAGGTGTGGGGGAAGGGAAATGTTTTATGATCTGTGATCGAGTCTACAACTTTTAGGGGTCTGTGCCCTGACCTGTGACCTTCACATGTGCTTCTTAGTTTTTGATGCCCTGAGGTGAGACAGAGGAGTTAGAAGAGGCTGGTGTTGCATATTTCCCTAACCTCGTATGGTAAGACTCTGGTAAAATATCTTCTTTTTGGGGGGTAGTCTTTTATTAAGAAGAGAATGCTCTGGGTGTATTTCACAAGGATTACTTTTCCTGTCTCCCGAAGGAAGCACAAGGAGATATTTTTCTAGTCTTTGCCCTAAGACTCTGGGCCCCACCTCTTCTTTATCACATTACCTGACTTCATTTTCTCCATCCTCTGGAATCATCTTGCATGTGTATTCGTGTGTATGTAAAAATCAGTCCTCCATCTGAATATGAGTTTTGGGGTTTTTTGGCACTGGTGATTAAACCTAGGGGCCTTCTACCTCTGAGCTATATCCCTGACCTTTTTTATTTTTTGTTTTGAAACCAGGCCTCACTAAGTTGCTGAGAGTCTCACTAAATTGTTGAGGTTGGCCTTGAATTTGTGGTCCTCTTGTTTCAGCTTCCCAAGTACAGGATTACAGGTGTGTGACACCATGCCCAGCTGAATATGAGCTTTAAGAGGACAGAACCTTGTCTGTTGTGCTTACCACTATTTCCTAAGCACCTAGAATAGTGCTTGGCACATAGAAAACACTCAAAATATCTTGAGTAAGTCCTTGAAAATCTAACTGCCTGGGATTGATTCTAGAGACTAAGATGCTACCTTGATGTTCATTTGACCTAAGAAAGGATCTTTTGCTTTTTCTATCTATGGCAGTAAGGCTTCTTGGCCTGCCTTCTAATAAAATCTGTCCTGTAGCCCCCGGCCTCTCCCCTTCCTCACTGGGCTCATAACACACACACACACACACACACACACACAAATACAAGTACAAAGACACATATATACACATGGACACAGATACACAGAGACACACATACACGCAAACACACACACATACGCACACGCACACGCACACATACACCCAGCCTCTCCTGCTCTGTGGAAGTTCATCTACACTTCCCAGTCTCTCTTCCCACATCTCCTCTCCTTTGGGAGATCCCAGATCTTTTCTCATGTCTCCTTTCTTCACACAGAATCGGCATTTTTATTCAATCTTAAAAACACATTCAGGAAAACAGAAGAGTCTGTCTCAAAATGAAGTGATCATTAATTTAGTAGTTTCTGGTCCTATCTATTTTCAGCCTCATGTGTAATGCTTTAGACACATTGGATCATGTAGCTGGGAGGATGCAAGTTATTATCAGCAATAATGAATATTCCTGCATTTTTATAGAACAATTATTGATTGTCTGGAAGGGTTTAGAGCTCAAGGTAAGTCTACCATTAAATAGCCAGTTAAAAACTCCAAAAGATTCATTATTGCTCTTTAAATATATATTATGAAAGAAATGGGGTTGCATTTTCTATGTTATAAAATGAAAGGCCGAGAGATGGTAGATTCTCAATAAGCCTATGCTGTGATTAAAAGGAAAATGAATATTGCAGAAGAAAATATTGGCTAAGATGAAATGAGAAAAGGCAAACCGGTTTAAAAATTCAGTAATGCTTTAGCAATTCAAACTTCTGGTAACTTATTAATATTTGGTCATCAGATAAAACTAGACTTTTAAACCTCTATAATTTGAACAGTGATTGTATATATAAATGTGCTCCATTGTCCTTGTGTCTCTACCTGGCTCCTCTGTTCTGGGTCTTCTCTGGACCTGAGATTTTCTTCTTAATTTAGTCTCGCTGTGTGTCCCTCTACTGGGGAGACTTACTCACCATGGGCCATGGACCACCTGCCAGGAACTCAGCCCCGCCAGTAGCACAGCCCAGGCTTCACATTTTGCTTTCCTTCCAGCCCAGCCCAACAGAGCTGCTCACCACTCCTGCCCTCCTCCAAGACACTTGAGAGCTTCCTGCTCAGCGCCTGGAGTGTCAAATGACTGAAAAGCAGAACTCAAATCCCACTTTCTCTAAGATGTAAGGTACACACTGTCTGGAAACTTTGTTTTGTTGTTGTTATTGTCAACTGAGAAGGGCATTGTTGCTGGTGTCAACTAGCAGGTAGAAGTCAGGGATGCTGCTAAACATCCTACAATGCACAGTATAAATCCTCCCCATCAAAGAACTATTCACAGCCCAAATGGTTGATGCTCCTATGTTGAGAAACCTAGGCCTAAGGAGAAGAAAATGGTAACACTCCTTCTCTGAGGCAGTTCCAACCACCCCTGTGGTTGGTCTTGCAGAAATTAAAGGACCACTGCTTTCTTTCTGCTTTAGATGATGCCATACTTTGGTCTGGGATCTGAGTATTCAAGATAAGGTCAGGTATTAAGACCATGCCTGGCACCTGTGCAGCCTCAAAGATGGGTGCTGGCACATACATTAAGGACCACTCTTGGGATCTCAGGACCATGCCTAACATCTGGTATCCCCCAAAGAGTTCCACAAGAACACATGGCCTTGTAATCTGGAGCCCTCTTCTGTCTCTACCATTATTTCCAACTCTCCCCTTTGCCTTCTCCATGCCCCTCTGCTTGTCTCCATTCTGCATTCTCCAACCTGTTCAAAACATCATGGGCCCACCCTCCTGCCCTTGGTTTTCTCATGCATCCTTCCCAGCATGCATCAGTTCACACCCTCTGTTCCTTTCACGATCAATTCAGAACTCACCTCTCTTAGGAATAAGGACATTAAGAAAAGGACCTTCCTTGGTCACAGAACTTCCCAATGCCTCATTTATACTGACTCCCCTAATCACCTCATCCGTGCACTGTTGGGGCTGGGACAGGGTTTGGAGCCTGTGCCCATGGCCGTTCAGTGCTAGAATCAGGCTTACTGGAGAATTCCTTGAAAATGCTTTTTTCATATAAGGTCTCAGACTTTCCTTTTTGGATGGGGATTGAATCCAGGAGCATTCTAACTCCAGGCTACAACCCCAGCCTTGTTTAATTTTTTTTATTTTGAAATAGAGTCTCACAAGTTTACTGAGAGTCTTGGTAAGTTGCTGAGGCTGGCCTCAAACCTGGGATTCTCCTGTCTCAGCCTCCCAAGTACTGGGATTACAGGCATGCACCACTATGCCTGGCTTCAGCCTTGTTTTTAAATCCCTATTCCATTCATAGTCCTAATTTCACAGTTCAAACCACAGCAGATAATGGCACATATACAGAGTATAACACACAGGACTCGCCAAATGTATTTTATAATGATATATTCATTAAATGCATTCTGAGTAAATGAAACCCATTAACCTTGAAGAGGCATGGAGAAGAAATGTCCTTGCAATGCTGATTATTAGGGGAGACTTTTACCATGTGAATGATAGGACTTTATATCAAAAACTAAACCAAGTCTTCAAGATCCCAGAGAACAGAGTCTTAAATAATATGTGGAGCTGGTAACCTACAAGATATCTTGAGCCTATGCAAACCCAGAGTCGGGAATTATATATCTCTTTCCTTTCCTCATAAAACACATTCCACAATAGAATATTTCACCTTTCATCTAAAAACATCTCTCTTCTCCTTGCCTTTGCCTCATAAATAACAGTAGTGAAGGAGAAAAATTAAGTTGGTCCCCACATTGTCTGTGATGTGTTGCAGGGGACAATTGCTTTCTATAGCAGTTCCCAGATCCGAATGGTATCACGTTTTCTCATGAATTAGGTCGAGGCCTTTGTCACAACTTGAGTAATGTTGTAAGACAAAGTGTCTCTCCTCACCCCACACAGCTCTATGGAGCGTTTCAGAACTTCTAAAGTACTGGGAGCAGATAAAACCTTAGCACATCAAGAATATCAGTGCTCACATTACAAGAAGTGGGATGGAGGAGGCTCATCGCTACCTGTGACAGGGCTCTCAGAATCACACAGTGCCTTCTAGGTGTTCCATTGACCTCATAGCCCTCCATGAGCTGGCTGGAGGCAGACAGTGAGCCCACATGTTCATGAAAAGGAGACCAGATTGGAAAAACTTTGCCAGCTGCAAAGATGAGATGTGCTTTGAGAAAGAAAATGTAAGGAAATTAAACTCCATGAATGCTGACCAAATCTCTTCTACATAACAGATACAAAATACATTTAAGGATCTCACTGTAACACAGGGGAGACATATAAGCAAACTAATGTTGACCATGTAGTCTAATAAGCTATAAGCTTATTAAGCTATAGCAGAGAGCACGAAGTGAGAATCTCTGGTGAGGGTTGGAGATAGTTGGGATGGCTCACCAAGAAGGTTGTATTTGAACTAAGGGTTTTGAAGACTGAACACTGATACTCTGGCTAAATAAGATAGAAGAGGTAATCTAGGAAGAGAACATCTATTCACTTACAAGATACAATATATTTGTAGGAGGAGTCATAGGAGAATCTAGGGTAAGATTTTTCAATGCCAAAGAGTATGAACCCAGAGATCCTCAGAGGTCAGTTGAATAAGTTGGTTTGCTCAGAAGAGGATCAGCAAGGAGACATTTTTACATCTGTGGCCAGAAGAAACCAGTATGTATAGGAGACAGCATGTGGGCTCAAGGCTGGGCCTGATAGTGTGATGTGAGTCCTGTGAACAGAGGCTGCTGCAGAAGTAGGCTGCAGGGGCAATGCATATGAGGGTATTTTGAAGCATGATGTATAAACACTTCAAGTGACATGAAATAGTGACACCAAATATAGAAGACAAATCATGCAAGATACAATACCCCTTTGGCACAGAAAAATGTAGTACATTATGGAAGGACAAGTTAGAAGGGCACTAGTGGAAAATGAGATGTTCAGCATGTGACAGCAGATGCCTAGTGGACATGGAAATGCACAGCAGGTGCCTAGCAGGAAGTAGTGGAAGCTGAGCCAACATATAGTACCCAGAGGATATTGGCAGAAGAACAGAGGCACTCTAGTGCAAGCAAACCTACTCCACAACTTACTGTGACTCCAAAAATATAAGACCTTTTAGGGCTGTACAAACTCTTCTTCATGCAGGATTGTGAATGTGATCCAGTGGTATTAGAGTTAATGTTATTTTTTGTTGGTAGTGGTAGGGGGATTCTTCAACCCAAAGGTATTCTACCTCTGGGCTACATTTCCAGCCTTTTCTTTTTTTTATCTTATTTTGAAATGGGGTCTCACTAAGTTTCTGAGGCTGGCCTCCAATCTGCAATCTTCCCATCTGAACTTCCCAAGTACTGGGATTACAGGTTTGTGTCCCCACACCTGGCTAGAGTTAATTTTCTTGATGATATTTCAATGAGGTCTAGAGAAATTAGAAATACATATGTTTTAAAGATGAAATGGAGCAATGTAACATTGGCTTGACTTTTTGACAAGGAAACTGATATTAGGGGGTTGGAAATATGGCAGCTCATATGTAAAAACAAAACACTTGGTTAAATTTTCATATGGTAAATTTGGAGACAGATGTGGCTACTCAGTCTATAGCTTTAAGAAGCTAAAAGAGTGTTAATGACTTGTTGATTGACTTGGAAAAAATTGGCTGACTTGCAGTATATGATACATATACACAATTGAATACTATTCAGTCATCAAAAAGAATGGAATCCTGTTATTTGCAAGAATATGGATGGAACTGGAGCTCATCATGTCAAGCAAATTATGCCAGGCACACAATGGCAAATGCTACATGTTTCACACATATGTGGAATATAAGCAAGTTGCTCTCATAGAAGTTGAGAGTAGAACTGTTGTTGGCAGAGGCTGGGAAGAGGGAAGGGAAAGAAGGGGAAAGTTGTTTAGTGAGTACAAGGTTATAGTTAGATAGGAGCAAGAAAATTTAGTGCCATTGTACCATAGACTGACTATAGATAATGTACTATGTATTTTTTAAAATATAGAAGAAAGAATTTTAGATGTTTTCACCATAAAGGAATGATAAATGTTCAATGATAAAGATGCGTTTGCCCTGATTAAAACATCGTACAATGTAAACATGTATCGAAACATCACATGGCACCCTATAAGTATGTACATTTTTAAAAATCAGTTGAAATCATTTTAAATAGGGAAAAAGGAATTGGGTGACTTGCAAGCAGATATGAGAGAGGTAATATACAAACCAAATATATGAGGCTCTGCATGGCTGAAAAGCAAATTGCTTCAAGACCCCAAACACTAGGAAATAGGAATTTAAAAAAATACAATGAGTTTTAAGTGGCAGCTATTTGAAGCCTCTTTCAGATGATTAAAAGGCTCAATGCAAAGATCATATACTAAGGTTATACCTATTCTACCCACAGTTTTTGGTATCATTCAGGTTGTTATCATTAGGTTGAAATAGAAAAGGGCAGGGAAAAGAAAATACAATGAAATAAAATGTTATATCTAGGAATCCTTGAGCAAGCTGATAGCATCCAGAATTAACTACAAATAAATAGATCATAAGACTGCCACGTTTTGAACTTTATTGCTAAACAAAAGCCTTTGCCTATTCCAGTTGTACAATAGCCTCTGGATTCACTGGTTTGCATGAGTGGGAAGAAGGGTTTTGAGGCTGTGCAGTCCCCAGGAGGGCATGCTCCCAACACTCTTCAGGTGTGGCCAAGGAAGGCAGGCCAAAGGAAGAAGAAGAAAATAATAGACCAGAGGATAAAGCCCATAGCCAAGGAGAATAATGGAAAAGACAGCTGTCACCAAAATAGCAGCATCAGGACTTAAACAAGAAAATTCACTTGCTGTCAAATTCACTTTGGGGCCTTCAGGATGCTATGGTTCTGTAACTGCTAAAGACCATTCTGTCCTAAGTGTATCTTGTCTCTGCTCCACCACTTCAGGGGTAGGAAGAATAATTTGTCCTTTTGCTTCATAAGTGTCTGAGTCAAGAAGGGCCACATCTAACCCTGATGAGGAGGACTACACATCACTCAGAAATCACAGGCTTTGAGTTGGACATAAGGTTGGTCCCTAGGCAGAAGAGAATGAATTGTGCTGTGTGGGGGAATAAAGGGGATGTGGATATTTAGTGACTAGAGGGGCAGGTGGAGACAAGGGTGTCTTTCTGATCATTAGACACTACTACTATAGGCAGAGTTGGGGATAAGAAGAAGCTTTCCAGCTCTGTTACTGCCCTGTTCCTTTGCATCTAAGTAGGATACATGATGAGTTTCTGGCCAATGGAATGTGATCAGAAATAAAGTGGGTCCCTTCCGGTTTATGGTAGTTAGTATCTAGTGCCTTCCTTCCTCCAAATCTTTTTTCTTATATAGATACCTTGGAGGCCACATATTGGCAGCTCCTCAGTACAGAATGAGTCTAGATCCCAGAGTGTCTCCTTCAAAGAGGGCCACCTAGAAAAGGTATTGATGTATAGCTCCACTGAACTTCACATAAAAGAGAAATAAGTTTTGTCATCACAAGTCACCATTATTCCATTGATGTTACAGCAGTTAGTGTTAATTAGCCTGACTAACAACAAGCATAGGACAAATGCATGGAGGAAATAAATATCCCATCTTAGTGAAGAAAATAAAAATAGTTAGATATTATTAAAACACAAGATGAACAGGGAGAAGTGGCAGAAGGTGAGGCTGTGAGGTAGATAAAGATAAGTGTTTCTCAAGGTGTAGTTCATAAGTGACCTATATAAAAATCACTTGGGGGTCCATTTAATAATGCAGTTTTAGGGGCCTCACCCTGGATTTAACAGAATCAGAATCTCTGAAAAGGGCCACAGAGATACATTTTAACAAGAACCCAAGTGATTAGAATGCATACAGTGGGTTGAAAGTGACCTGGCTGTATAGTGAAGGGCTTTGTACATTATTTTAAGATTCCTTTATTTTATTTTAACCAGACAGTCAATTGGGGACTGGGAAAAGTTATACTTACAGAAGCAATATGATCATATATAAGTAGGGCATAAGCTCCATGAGGGCAAAGACTGTCTACTTGGTTCACAAGATTTTCTTAATGCCTTAAACAGTACCTGGAATTTAGTAGGTGCTTAATAAATACTTATTGAACAAATTAGTCAAATTCAAGTTTTAAAGTGAGAATTGCCAAGGAGCTGTGGATAATGAAATTGAGAGGAAGATGATGTCTGCCGAGCAAGCTGTGAGGAGCTGTTGAAACTGTTCGGGTGTGAGATGCTGCATTGCCAAGGTAATGACAGTGAGAGTAGGAGAGATAGGATGGTTTCAAAATATATGTACAAGGACAAATATGGTGTGACACAGCGAACTATTCAGGTAAATGGGTGGGAAAAGTCTGTTTCTTTTTGTAATCCAGTGAAATTGATAATGGTATTATTCACAAAGATTTACAACTCAAGTCAGTTTTCATGAGAAAATGATACATTCAGTATTGTATATGTTGAGTTTAATATTTATTTATTTATTTATTTATTTATTTATTTATTTATTTGAAGTACTTGGGATTGAACCCAGGAGCACTCTACCTCTGAGCTACACCCTAAGCTCTATTTTTTATTCTTTATTTTGAAACAGGGTCTTACTAAGTTCCAGAGGGCCTCACTAAGTAGCTGAGGCCAGCCTCGAACCTATAATCCTCCTGTCTAAGCCTCCCCAGTACTGGGATTACAAGCATGTGGCACCATGCCCAGCTTGAGTTTAAGATTTTGATAAAATATCCAGATATTTGGTGCATGGTTTGCTGTATGTTTTAAGAACTCATGAAAAAGAACTGGGCTGTAGACATAGACTAGGGAGCCTGCTCTTCATTACTGGTTGGTTCATTCATTAAACAAACATTTATTGCATATCTCCCTTATTATAGTTTATTATGGTGAGACATACAAAGATGCCTTCAACTGTATTAGAGTTCCATGAAAGGATGAAAGAGTAGTAACACCGTGGAAATGGTATGTCCAGGGGATCATAGAGGGATACCTAACCCAACTTGGAGATTGAGAGAAAGTGTTATGATGGAGACCTTAAGAGAAGGTACCAATCTAAGCAGATGCATCCGCATGGACAGAAGTCAGTTGCACAGATTCAGAGAGGTAGAAGTTAAACTGCAATGGGACAAGACATGAATGGGAGATTAGAAAGTAAGGACAGTAAGTTTAAGACAACTCTTTCATAAAATGTTGGTGGAAAGAAAAGAAGAGAAATAGGTCAATAGGGAGGTCCAAAAATTCTTTCTAGAAAAGGAGAGAGTTGGGCATGGTTTCTTGAAGAAGGGCAGTAAAGGTCAAAATGAGAGAAAAAGGAGAAAATTGATGAAGCAAAATTACAGAGGACAAGATAGGATGGGGTAAGTTCAGTGCAAAGAAAGAATTATGGACAGGAGGTAAAAGACATCTTTCATTGCTTGGGGTGAGAAAGAAGTGTGTAGGTAGAGATGATGTCTGTACGTGGAGAGAAAGGGTAGGAAGGGAAGAGGCATGGTGCATGCATGGCAAGGGTTTCGGAGGTGGAGGACTGCACAAGCCAAAATGGAGCACTCTCTTTGTGTTTAACTGAGAAAAAGGGAAATGCAAAGGAGCTATAACTTCTAAAGAGAAGCTAAAACCAACCAAGACAACATGCCACAACATATGCATTATGACCAAAGATAATATTCATTTTTTTGTTCCCAATCATGAGAACTCTATCACATCCTGATTGTCAGTGCCTCTAGAAATCCTGTATCCATTCCTAGTAGTCATAATTTTTATAATGAAACTAAAACACTAATTAATCCTAATAATTAACAATTAAAAGTAATAGTCAGTCATACCAGTAAAATTGCTTCCCCTAAGAATATTGGGCCAACAAAAGAAGACAAATGTTGAATTTAGGAAGCCTGCACATGGTTCAATACAATCAGGGGTAAAATAGGATAGAATTCACAACACTGCTGCTGGTAGCTCAGCGCTTTGTATTCAGCCTCTGTATATTCAGACAAGATTCCCTTGGATTTAGAGTAAGATTTAAATAATCTCCTAAAACAACATATGCTCAACTCATAACTGTTACCAAACATATGCTCAGAATGGATAAGCCAGTAGCTATGATTTATGCAAGAAAAGAAGGCAGAATGCATATCTATCCTTTCTCCATCTTCAGATGCTCTGTGGGTCCAAAATGAAAACAGGCATGGAGATTTTTTTTTTTATCATTTTACTCTTCTACCTGGAAACTTGACGGGTGAAATAGGAGTTCAACCATACCCACCCAGCACCAGCATCATCGCCGTGGCCTTCAGCGGTCACATCTTCAAAAAATAAAAGGGCCTCTGCACAGTGACATGCTGGACCAATGATCCCAGACACAGTCCAAGTGCTTAGAAAGCATCTCAAGGTCAAGTGACACAATGGAAGGAAGAAAGGGCATGTGCTTGTGATTCAATGAATGTCCTGCCTCTCTACCGTGTTGCCTGAAACAATTCATAATTCAGTCCAACAGTTCTCTACCCTCACCCAACCTTAGAATCCCAATGGGAATCTTCAAAAAAGGAGTTGTATAGACTCTACTCCAAATTAACTATGTCAAAATCAAAAAGGGAGGAGGTGTTGGACGATGCAGGCATCAGCACATTTCCAATCCTCTTAGATTTTTATTACTATTAAATCTTTACTTTGGGCCAATTGTAGATTCACATGTTGTTTTATGAAGAAATAGAGAGATCCTGCATGTCCTATACCTAATTTTCTTATATATAACAATGTTGCAATAGAATACCTACACTGATAAAGTCAAGGCTCACAACAGTCGGAGCACCACAAGAATCTCTCAGGATACTTCTCCGTGGCACATCCACTTCTCTCCTACCTTGTAAACAAACCCTGGTTACCCATCTGTTGCCCATGTTAACTTTGTCTTTTCTAGAATGTTGTAAAAATGGAACCATATAGGGGTGATTATATTGGGATTAACTCTTCTATTCAGTATAATTTGCTTGAGATTTATCTAAATTATAGTTTTCAGTACTTTGTTCCTTTTCATTGCTTAGTAGTGTTCTACAGTGTTAACTATTCACCTGTGAAGGTCATCTGTGTTGTTTCACATTTTAACTGTTATGAATAAAGGTGCTATGAACATTCATGTATACGTGTGTGTGCCTGTGTGTGTGTGTGTGTGTGTGTGTGTGTGTGTGTGTGTGTGTAAAAAGTTTTTATCTCTTTGAGATAAATTCCCACAAGTGCATGTGCGGGGCCATATGGTATCTGTAGATTTAATTTTATATGAAAATACTAAATAGTTTTCTAGAGTGGCTGTACTGTTTCATTCCCACCAGTAAAGACTGAGTGATTCAGTTTTTTTCCATCCATCTTTTTCTGTTGTCACTTTTTATCTTAGCTGTTCCACATCTCTTTGTTGTTTAAATTTGCATTTACCTGATGGCAAATAGAGCTGGGCATTTTTTCATAAGCTGATTTGCCATCTGCACATCCTCTCCAGTTTTTTAACCATTTTCTAGCCAATTTTTTTTAAATGTTGACATTGGAAAGGCTTTTATTTATTTTATTTATTTATTTTCTTTGTTGCTTTTGATAGGTCTCTCTCACTCTGTAGGTTTCCTGTGTCTAAACTCTCTCCCTTTATAGTATTGTGTGTGTGTGTGTGTGTGTGTGTGTGTGTGTGTGTGTGTGTGTGTGTGTGTGACTGAGGGTTGAAGCCAGGAGCATGATACCTCTGAGCTACACTCTCAGCCCTATTTTTTAATTTTTATTTAAAAAATGTTTTAATTTTTATTTTTTAAATGTTATTTTGATCTCTCTAGGTTGATGAGAGTCTCACTACTTGCTAAGGCTATGCTTGAACCTGCAATTCCCCTGTCTCAGCCTCCCAAGTACTATGCCACCACGCCTGACTTAGAAAGGGTTTTAAAAATAAATTCCAGACCCAGTACTTAGGAGGCTGAGACAGGAGGATCATAGGTTTGCAGCCAACCTAAGCAACTTAGTGAGGTCCTCTGCCACTTAGTGAGATCCTGTTTCAAAATAAAAAATTAAAAAATAGGGCTGGGGGTGTAGCTTAAAGGTAGAATGCCCCTGGGTTCAATCTCCAGTACAACAAAGAAAGAAAAAATTATATATGTGGATCTCATATACATATGTATGAGATACACTTGTTGGATATGTGGTTTTAAAATACTTATTCTCTCAGATTGTAAATTGTCTTATCTTTTTAACAGTCTTTCATAGAGCAAAATTTTTAATTTTGATAGTCTAATTTATTGACATTTCCTTTTATGAATATGATTTGGTTTAAAACCTCTTTTCCTAGTTCTAGGTTCTCCATTTTTTTTCTCTGAAAATTTAAAGTTTCACAGTGAAGTCCATGATCCATTTTGAGTTAATTTCTTTGTAATGTACACAGTGTAAATCAATATTAATTTTTTTAACATGTGAATGTCCATGTGCTCCAGGAACATCTGTGGAAAAGTTCATTCTTTCTGTATGAAATTGCTTTTGCACCCATTTCAAAAATCAGTTAGACATATTTCTATGGATTATTTCTGGGCCCTCTGTTCTGTTCTGTTGGTCTATGCATCTATTCCTCCACCAATATTATAGCCTAATTTCTATAGCTATACAAACATCGACTTCATCAAAATTATGTAATTTTGAGTAGACAGATTTTACATTTTTATTTTTATTACTAAGTAATAATTTAATTTATAGTGATATCATTGATACAATGTTTTAATTCCAGTCTCCATGTATACATTGTTAGACTCATAAGATGATCACACAAAAAATTATATTGGTATGTGTGTGTGTGTGTGTGTGTGTGTGTGTGTGTGTGTGTGTGTGTATCTTGTATCCAACAATTTGCTGAACTCACCTACTCATTTTTGTTGTTGATTTCTGTTTTTGGTTTATTTTTTATGGAGTCAGTTATGTCACTTAGATATAGAACACATTAATCTTTTCCTTCCCAAACTATATGTCATTTGTCTCTTTTTCTTGCCTTATTGGAATGGCTTCAGCTTCTAGCACTGTGCTAAATAAACGTGGTGAGAGTAGAGATATTTGCCTTGTTTCTGTCCTTAGAAGGAAATTCTTCAGTCTTTCACTTTTAAATGTGGTACTTACAATAGGTACTTTGCACCTGATTTTTATCAACTTGAGAGTTTCCCTCTATACATATTCTTTTCTGAAAATTTGTATAATGCATGGGAATTAGGTTTTGTCAAATGATTTTGCTGTGCCAATTGATTGTATCAGTTGGCTTTTCTTCTTTAGCTTATTAATATTGTGGATTCTTTTGACTGATTTTAAATATTGAACCAGCCTTGCATAACTGGAATAAATCATATTTAGTCATGGTATATACTTGCTTTTGTATATTTTGGGATTCAGTTTGCTAATCCTGTGTTGAGAATGTTTTAACTAGGTTAATGATTAATATTTTTTTTTTCTTTTTGTGTGTTGTTTTTCTGGTTTCATCATTAGGTAATAATACTGGCCTCTACAAATGAGTTGGGGACTGTTTTCTCAATTGCTGGTGCATACACCTGTAATCTCAGTACTTAAGAGGCTAAGACAGGAGGATCACAGGTTCAAGACCAGCCTCAGCAATGTAGCAAGACTCTCAGCAACAGTTTCCTCAATTGTTTTAGCTAGAGTGTTCTACAAACATAAATTAGATCAGGTTGATTGTATTGTTCAAGACTTCCATACCCTCACTGATTTTCTGTCTAGTAGTTTTTTAATTGTTGAGAGTTTGGTATTGTCATGTATGTATTCTGTATGAAATTGCTTTGCACCCATTTCAAAAATAGTGAATATGTATAGTGATTACTTTCTAAAAGCACAGTGTATCTCATTTGGGGATTGAACTCCAGGCCTTGTGCATGCTGAGCACACACTCTACAACTTAACCATATTCTAGCCCTCTCCTCATATTGTCCGAAAGGGATTGTGTAATATTCATGTTGTCAAATTTACAAATATTAAGTTGGTCATGGTGTTCCCTCATTATCTTTTCAATAGCTGATCTATTATCTGTGATGAAATCCTGTTTATTCATGATATTGGTGATTTGTGTCTTCTCTCTTTTTATGTTTGTCATCTCATAAGAGATTCATCAAGTTTATTGATTTTTTTAAAGAAAGACCTTTTTTTTCTGGCACTTTTCTCTACCATTCTTTGAAAAATCTCATTCACTTCTGCATTTGTCTTTATTATTTTCTTTCTTCTGTTTTATCTGCATGTTCTAGAATCTTAGGGTAGGAATTTAAATTACTAGAGAACTTTCTTTTCTAATATAAGCATTTAATGACTAACTTTCCCTCTTTGCACTGTTGTAGCTGTGTCCTACACATTTTGATATATTTTCATTTTCATTCAATTTTATGTGTTCTTTGATTTCCTTTTACTTCTAGATAATACATGGGTTATTTAGAGTATTGATTAATTTCTGAGTGGAAATTTTCCCATTGCCTTTCTATTATTGATTTTTAGTTTGATTCCATTTTGGTCAGAAAACACAATTTGTGTGATTTCAATTCCTTTAAATCTGCTAAGGGTTTTAAGGATGTGGTCTATTTTGATGAATATTACATGGACACCTAGAGAATGTATATTCTGCTGATTTTAGGTGAAGTGTTCTATACATGTCGATTAGATCAGGTTGACTGTGTTGTTCTAGTCTTCCATATTCTCACTGATTTTCTGTCTAGTAGTTTTATTAATTTCTGTCTAGTAATATTATTAATTGAGAGTTGGGTATTGAAGCTCCCAAATATTGTAGATTTGCCTGTTACTCTATAGTTTTATCAGTTTTTCCTTTACACATTCAGAGGATTAGATGTTTGATGCAAACATATTTAGGAATATTATGTTTTCCTGGTGGTATGATTGTTCTATCATTTTGTAATACTCTTTATTTTCTCTAGTTATTTTATTTGCCATGACATATATTTTATTTGATACTAAAATAAGTATTCCTGCTGGACGTGGTGGCGCACACTTGTAATCCCAGCATTTGGGAGGCTGAGACCAGAGGATCCGGGTTCACAGCTAGCCTCAGCTACCTAGTGAGGCACTCTGCAACTTAGTGAGATGCTGTTTCAAAATAAAGAATAAGAAAAAAAAATAGGGCTGGGGGTATAGCTCAGAGGTAGAATGCCACTGAGTTCAATCCTCAATACCGAAAAAAAATAATAATGATAATAAAATAAAATAAGTGTTCCTACTTTTTATTTGTGTTTGCATGGTTCATCTTTCTCCATTCTTTTATTTGGATTTTATTTTTGAGACAGGGTCTTGCCAGGTTGCCCAGGCTGACCTTGAACTCATAATCCTTCTGCCTCATCCTTTCATTTTCATCCTATATATGCTGCTGTATTTCAAGTAATTTTTTCTGTAGGCATTA
>PVLC010029280.1:0-20331 GCA_004027655.1 Graphiurus murinus
AAAAAAAAAAAAAAAAAAAAAAAAAAAAAAAAAAAAAGAAAAGAGGTCAAGGATATACAATCCTAAGAAGGGTCCCTGTAAAATTCTTCACAAGTCACGAGAGGAGAACTGTTTGCACTCTTACAGAGCTATACCCTAAAACTCTGTGAGAGAGGAGAGAGGCCTGGCCTTCAGGTGAAGTCCTTATAACATTTAATTGTACTTTCTTAATTGTATCTTGTTGAATTAATCAACATCACTAGATTTTTGTTTTTGTCTTGTTTAGTTTTTTGTTTGTTTTAATCCAAGGTGCGTAACACACAGGGATTGAAATGTGAACAACTGCATTTTAAGGAATAATTGCCAGCACAACAAACTATATCTAAGACAAGATGGCTCAACCTGGAAGATATAAAGGAAAGCAAAGAGTGGTGTATCTGTCAGCATTCTTGCAGCTAGAATCTAGAATACTGAACACATAACTTATAGGAAAGAATATTTATTTTCTTACAGGTTCCAGTTCAGTCCACGTGAGGCCGAGGACCACAGACCTCAGGGCATGGCAACAGGAAGCAGAGAGAGGGAGAGCACATGGGCTGTGCTCACATCATGGAGGCCAGAAGCAAGAAAGCCAGCCGAGGAAGATGAGTCACTTATATAATCTCCCCGGCCATACCCCCAGAGGCCCATCTCCTTCAGCCATACTCTACAGGCCTACCTCATACCACCCAGGTAAACTCATTACAATGGATTTATCCACTTCTAAGATCACAACCCTCATTATTCAATTACATCACCTCCAAATATTAATAAATGAGCTCCTTAGGGGACATTTTATATCTAACTATAACAAGATCTGCTTCAGTAGATCTTTGGCACCCATGCAACTATCACTTCTTAATAGCCTTTCTTTCTTTGATCACCAGAATGTTCCCAAGGTACTTGAGGCCTGTAATCCTCAGCTATGAAGTTAGATGGTAAAATGTGGTCATAGTGTGGTACTTTAGAGCCAATATTATGCTTGACATGTAAGTGGAAAATGGCTTTTAGTTAGAAATTTGAAAAAAAAAAATCTGTCTGAATGATCTACCTGACTATTCAAATTCTCCAAAATGTGTGGGCAGCCTGGCCCTGCTTGTCTTGCCACCTGCAGTGGTTCTGTTAGCCCAGGCAGGTTCTCAAAGGGCACACATGGTAGCCCTCTCTCCAGGAAAGCCTAAGGCAATAGGTCACATGCCCAGTTCAAGCTACCAGTTCTGTACCTGCAAAGCTGAGGACAGGGGCACTGTCACTGCTCTAACCAAGCAAAGGAGGATTCAGTTTTCTTGATGGCTCACAGGGTTGAGAGTAACGCCACCACCATTCTATGCCATTGCCTATAAATGAACACTGTGTGAATATATAAGAATAATAATTTTTGATTCAAGAATTTTCCCATTTCTTTTCTCCTGAGACTTAGGACAAGCAATAACATTAAAGGGTCATATGTTTTCCCTCATATGTGGAATCTAGGGAGAAATTGGGAAACAAAAGGGACTCTGGAAAAAAGAGAAACCCAAGTGGAATGATGGAGGAGGTCTAGAGGAGGGAGGCAAGTGTGTGTATGGGAAGGAGGTTTCATGAAGAAAACTCTTCAATTGGCATGATGTACATATGCAAAATTATCAATGCTAATCTCAATATTGTATGCAGGGAAAAGGGTATGATCCAAGGGGAAGCTCACCAAGTGCTGTGTGCATGTGTGTCTCTATCACTCTGAATTTCATTATAATATATGATTACAATGCACTAATTAAAAAAAAATACTTGTGTATTGTCCCTCTTCTATGTAGCCATGCCTCTGTGGAAAAGACTCAGTGACAACAATGGCAATGACAGCTACAATACAAACAAACTGGTCACAAAGCCAAAGCACTTTAAAGGTACAAAGTCACATAGCCCTCTTCACAGTCCTGGGACCACTATTAACCCCAGTTGAACTTGAGGATATTAAGGCACAGAGAAACTGAACTTTAAGTTCAAGTTCACAGAAAAAAGTAAATAGTCACATACAGTGTGGTTGCAGAGCACATGCTTTTAACTACCACATGCTACTATCTAGAGAGAAAATAAACACTTTCCTACACCATTGTAATAGGAAAGTCAGTCTTTGACTAAACCAAGAGTGTTGGAGTGGGGTGATAGGAAAAAGAGAACATACCCTTTGGAGTCAAAGACTTGTGTTTGAATACTAATTGTACCTTGTGTGAATTAGGTTAACCTTGAAGAAATTCTTTGTCCTTTCTAGTCTTGGTGCCCTGGCTGCCTGTTGCTTATGCCTCCCAAGTTAGGTTTTTGTGACTATAATAAAATAATGGGTGCAAAGTTCTCAGCATGCTATTTGACACATGACAAGTAATCACTCCAAAACCTAATGCTATTCTTCTTCCTTTCTGCTCAGATGGTGTGAGAAAGGCACGAGGTCTCATTTAACCCTATGATTATAGGAAAGCTTCATTATTATGTAAGACAGAAGAAGCAATTTGTGTGGTTGTCTGAAATGCAGCCAAGATCCCTCTCTGGAGAACCTGTGGTGCCCATGACATCAAGGAACAGCTTGGGGCCCTCAGGATGGAGAGGATCAATTTCATGAGGCTTAACCTGACCTTCAAAGTTGCCTTGAGTTAAAGTGAAGATGCATAAAATATTTAAAGTCTTAATTATGTTTCTAGACAGCTGTGAATGCTAGTGGTCTAAAAGAAGGAAGGAATGTCTCATGCTAGAAATTTTAACATCCATTTGCGTAAGCCTGAGATATTCTGTTTCAGTAAATAGAAGACTTCAAAAGTAAAATATTGGCAAAACAAAAGAGATAATATTAGAATGTGACTGATTTTCTCTTTTTTCTGCCTTCTGCTTATTGGTGTTCCTATTGGATTCCTATTCCCTAGAGTATCCTCAGCAGCACTACACAAACTGATATGTTGATTCCTACTAAGGCTTGCAAATGAATCACAGCAGAACTGGGGGGCAGAGCCGGATGCACAGGAGCACTCAGAGGGCACTTGGGTGATCCACTCATCAAGCATCAAGTTGGCATGTTGATAGCCCAGTACAGGTCTTGGGCTATGCTCTGAGATGTCAATGGCAGAGTCTCAGTGTTCTTCTCCACTGCTGATAACAAGGTTCCTGCATCACATCTGTGCAATGCTCTCTACCATCAAGCAAGGGAAATGTGATCTTGCCAATGATTTCTCTTTACCATCTCCCTTCTACCTTTAAGAAGTACCCATGTATGCATATACATGCATGTAAACATACACACACACACCACACACACATACATAAACACACACACACAAACACACACACACATGCATGCATGCACACAAATTGAAGGGAGGAAGGTGGGGGAGAGACAAAGAGAGTAAGCATAAGCTCAATCTTAATCCTCAACCCTATTTTGCCTTTTAAGGTCTGTTGAAATCTACTTAAGACAAACAAAAATAAAGCATTACTAGTGATGATTGCCTGATTTAGATCTACAAACATTTCCTTTTTTCCTCCTCTATTTTTATATATTCATTTATATATTTATTTCTTCATTTATTCATCCATGCATCAATTTATGTAAAATTATTGATTGAGTACCTACTATGTTAGTGACAGATTAGGCATCAGAGATAACTATAACATGAATATCAAACCGTCCTTGAACTTACAGATTTTTTCCAGGCTGCTAGGAGGTGTAGATGAATACTTAGTACAATTTAAGGACATACAACTAACACATAATACTGGAGACAGGATTTGTAAGGCACGGAAAGATATTTGTAAGAGGTAACAACCTCAGGTGATCCTGAAGGAGAGTAGAGATGAGGTGGTGGTGAAAGATGGAAGGGCAGTTGGTAAGTGGAGAAGGAATCAGCCTCTGCCACACACACAGTGGGAAAGAGAACTTGTCATATCAAAGAAACCGAAAGTCATTCAGCACAGATAACAAAAGGGGGCATGACTAGGGGGTTGTAGGAAGTGTTATGATCTCCTTGTATTTTAGAATAACTTTGTTCTGTGGAGAATGATTAGAGAGACTTCCTGGAGTCCACATTAGTGAGCTATTACAGTAGCTGTATTATAGGTAATTCTTCCGTGCTTTCTTATATGGCATATTGGAGGCCCTTTAGAGTTGATACTCTCAGAAGATGTCTAAGAATAATTTAATTATTGGTATTTGGTGACTGTGAGTACTTTGAAAGATGATTCAACAATGACTTTTAGAGTTTAGATCTGGGCAAATGGGTAGATAGTGGTGTCATTCACCAAGGACAGGAGGGATGGTAAAACATAGAAGGAGGTTGGTGAGTTCATTTAGGTCATCTTGAATTGGAGGTGTTTGTGGGACACCTGAACAGCAATATCCAGTAGGAAGTGGCATGCACCATGGCTGGTATTCTCTTATTAAGGTGACATCAGGACTTCCTGCCTTTCAATATCTCTCCAGAATACTGAATACTAAATACTAAGTAGAACCCCATTTGTCTAGAATGACATCCTCCAGACAACATTCTTTGTTTGAAAGACTGTATGGCCTCTGTCATCTGCAGCTGGATCTACACCCTTCACACCTCTCATCACGCTAAGGGCGAGACTCATGTTTCTGGCAGGACCTCAATTCACAAGACCTAAAACTCTTTTGCAAAAAAAAAAAAAAAAAAAAAAGACAGAACCTGCTTCCAAAAGAAAAGTGTAGTCAGAAAAATAGCCTCAGCCTAACAGGAAGCCTAACTCTCAGCCAAAGAGTCGGAAGAAATTGAAGTATCTGATCAATTCAAATAGTTTTAATGGCTCTTCCATTTCAATGTCATTCTACTCTGGGCCCATTTATCTAGAAACACATCAAGTAAAAGTTATATACTGAATCCTCCCCAAGGCTGCATTAGGGTGGGGAGTAAACTAATTCAGGAGAACAATTCCATAACAAAAGTGTGATTTTATTCAGTGCATAGGTTTGGTTAAATATAGAGAGTATCAAAAAAGCTTATATTTATTTTTTTATTTTTTATTTTTTGCGGTACTGGGGAATGAACTCAGGGACATTCTACCTCCGAGCTTCACCCCCAGTCCTATTTTTTATTCTTTATTTTGAAACAGGTTCTCACTAAGTTGCAGAGGGCTTCACTAAGTAGCTGAGGATGGCCACGAACCTGCGATCCTCTGTTTCAGCCTCCCAAGTACTGGGATTACAAGCATGAGCCACCACACCGGGCATAAAAGCTTATATTTAATGAAAGTATAAATTAGTGGGTTTTTAAATGACAACATTTATATTTGTACCAAAATATGTAGCTAACACAAGACTTTCATGTCCATGAAATTATATCTATAAATCATGGAATTTCAAAATCAGTTGCTGCTTTCCAGATCACTTAATAATTTCTTATTTGAAATCCCACCTAAACCTAAATAGAATTACTAATATTGAAAATATATTTTTGCATTAATGAAACCACATTCTATAAAACTGAAATGATTATGTTGGGAGTCAAAGAAGATAAACATTAAATATCTTCACATCCAAGTTAGTTGAGTACTGGTTGCTGAATTTTCCTCATACTTTTTTTTTTTTTGCATATAAAATGCAGGAGATGAAAGAAAGCACACAATTCCTTTCCAAACAAGAACACTGATGAAATAAAGAACAGTTTAAGGGGTATGTGGTTGTGCATGCCTGTAATCCCAGTACTTGGAATGTTGAGACAGGAGAATTGCAGGTTCAAGGCCAGCCTCAGCAACTCAGTGAGAATCTGTTTAAAAATAAAAACTAAAAATGTCTGTGGATGTAGCTCAGAGGTAAGGTAGAATGCCTGAGTTCAGTCTCCAGGAGCAGGAAAAAAAAAAAAAAAGAATAACCTTTTTCTTTTTAACCTATTCATAATGCTAAAACCAAAATATTGTTTTAGAAAAGTTTTAGATTTACAGAATTATTATGAAGACAACACGGAAGGTTCACACATGCCTTATACCCTGTTCTGCCTGCCAATATTACAGTAGTACTGTGCATTGTCACAATAACTTACACTCATGCAATATTATGAACTAGAGGCTACATATTTCACTGGGAATTACTTGTTTTTTCCCCTTATGTCCTTTTTCTATCCTAAGACCCAACCTAGGATGCCATGCTTTTGTGGTTATGAGTTTCTCAGACTTGCCTTGTTTTTGATGATCTTAACAGTTTGGAGGATTAATGGTTGCATGTTTTGTAGATGTTTTGCAATTGAGATTTTTCTGATACTTTTGTTATAATTATAATGGGATATTTTATTTCCTGGAGAGAACAACAAAATAAAGTGCCACTATACTTATGTACCAATATGACTATCACTGCTGATGTTAACCTTGACCACCTAACTTGAAGTACTGCTTGGCAGGTTCCTCAATACCAATGCTACTCTGCTTTCTCTGACCTTCCATACAGTGCTATTTGAAATAGAAATCACTACATATAGCCTACAATTAATGAATAGGAAGTTATGCTCCACCCCTTTAAAGCTTGAATAGCTACATAAATTTGGAACTTTTCTGCACAAGAGCTTTTTCTATTTCTCCATTTAATTACTTATATAATCATTTATTTTTATCATTATAGGCATATGGATTTCATTGAATGCATTGGATCCTAATGTAATTTTGTTTCTTCTCTTGCTCAAATTATTCCAGCTTTGGCAACTGGGAACTCTCTTAGTTGCCTCCTGGAATATTTTTGCATACCCATATTTTTGTGTCAAGTTTTTATTTTTGAACACTACTTTTCTTTCTGGCACTATAGGATGCTCCAGGCTCACCTTGTATGAATCCTAGTCTTAAAACTAATCATTTCACCAATGATTCCTGGCCCTGGTAGAAATTGGAGATAAGTATTAAAGACCAAGATCTAGGTTCTAGGTGTGCCCCTGGTTCCTGGGTGTCATCACTTTTAGGTTCTCTTAGCTGACACAGCAAGGATACTTACGTGTATATAACTATAAATATTTCCATATGTAACCATATGTATATAAATATATACATATATATTAACCTAAATATAAGTTCATATTGTTGTGTTCATCTCTAATCCATTACTTATGAATCATTCCAGTCTTCTCTTACTCATTTGTAACCTGTCTCTCCAGTTTACCTGGATCCCACACAGTACCATCTATTTCCTAAAATGTTAGAAGATACTACACATGTATAGTACTTTCATGATTAATTTATACCTCTGTTGGACAAATACTTTGAAAATTAAGAGTATAGTATTTACATATAGTTCAGCCTCTGGATTTATAGGTTTTATTTTCAAAGTTATTTAGCCTTTGGTTTTATATACTTTATTTTCAAGGTTACACAGATCAGCATTCCTGCTCCTGCCCCTTCAGCTAGGTTATTTCATATATGTGTGATGCATTTTGTTTCTTTTGTCACATTTTGCATTCCATCCTGGAATACTCTAGCCAGTCAAATAATTATCTCCAATTTCATACATTAATTTTCAATTTCTATGCCTTAGATTTCTATGGAGTCCAACAAGTGCAATAATGCCAGGTTTTCAACATTACAGTGCCATACAAAAAGCAGGAAGTAAACTACATATATTGCTGTAAAAATCCTTTGTGCTCAACTATCTTCTCTATTCGTCCCTCCTGTCTGCCAATCTTGACAACCACTGATCTTTCTATTGCCTCTATGGTTTTACATTTTCTAGAATGCTATGCAACTAGAATAATAAGATAGTGGTAACTGTGCTTGTTTTCAAGTTTCAAAAGTTCTCAGCCATTATTATTTCAAATATTTCTTTTGTTTTAGTCTGTTCTTTTTTCTTGTATTTCAATTTTCTATAAGTTACACCTTTTAAAAATATTCCCCTCTGTGCATCTTCCATTATTCCTTCTTTTCTCTTTGCATTTTCTTTTGGGAAGTTCCAAATAACCTATCTTGAAGCTCACCAATCCTTTTCTTGGCTGTGTCAAATCAACTGGTAAGACCATCAGAGGAACTCTTCGGTTTCTTCTATATTGCTTTTATTTTTTAGCATTTCCTTTTGCTTTTTCATTAGTGTTTCCTTCTCTCTGCCTGTGTTATCAGTTTGTTCTTGCCCACTGGCTACTTTTTTTCTTTAGAGCCCTGAATATTTTAATCAGAACATGTTAAATTACCTGTCTGATCATTCCAATCTTTTTGTCATATCTGCATCTGATTCTGATGCTTGCTTTGTCTCTTCAGAATGTTTTTTTGTTTTGTTTTGTCTTATTTTTTACTGCTCTTTTGGTAGGTCATGCAATTTTTTCGTTGAGAGCAGGCCATACTCTATCATGCAATGGAACTGCATAAACAGATCACCAGTGTGAGGATTTATGCAAATACAATTCACAGTTGGAGTTTGTTTAATATTTCCTTTATATGTCAGTGGCTAGAGATTACAAACTTCTTTAGTCTTATTTTTGTCTCCTCAGTTTGATTTTGGACTTCCTTATACATTATTTCTTATAAAAGTGTGTTTTGTGCAATCCTCTATCTATCATCTATTATCTACATATGTATTTATTGGTACTGGGAATTGAAACTAGAGTCATTCTACCTCTTAGCTATGCCCCAGCCCTATTTATTTATTTATTTATTTATTTATTTATTTTATTTTGAAACACAGTTTTGCTCAGTTGCTGAGGCTATTCTCAAACCTGAAGCTCTCCAGTCTCAGCCTCCCAAGTACTGGGATTACGGCCAGGTACCACCACACCTGGTTTATGAAGCTCTTTCGATAATAATCCATTATTATAACCTTGGATTTCTCTGTGTGTGTGTGTGTGTGTGTGTGTGTGTGTGTGTTGGAGGAGGTAGTTTGCTCTCTTATGATTATTTCCATATTTTCTTCCCTTACTCCCCAATGAGAAAAGCTAAAAAGTCCTCAACAAAAACCTGTAATAAGCACCCCTTCCCAGACACCTCCACCCAGCAGACAGTCTGTTTGTTTGTTTGTTTGTTTGTTTGTTTGTTTTTATGGAGAAGTTTCTGGACACATGTCCCAAAGATAATTTTTCTTCTACCCCTGCCAGAGGCATTAAGGGATCTAAGACCTTAAGAAAGCCTGGTGAAGTTCCCAGAAGTCAACCTCTGAAAATATGTTTGTGTGTGGAGTGGTGGTAGGTAGTTCCTTAGACTACTGTCCCAGGAGTTTCCCACTCTCATGCTTGTCCACACTAAGCCTCCAGTCATTGGTCAAAATGACCATTAATGTGTTCTCGACAGTTCCTGGCTCTAGTGGCTTCTGCTGTAGGTAAGCACATCTGAACTGCAATTCTCTGACCCACCTACCTCCCCAGGTCTCAAGGAGATGCTTAGCACTGCCAGTAGTTGCCTAGTGAGTCCAAGAAAATCCAGTAAGTTTTAGTTTTTCCAGCTTTTACTTGTTGTAAGGATTTAAGTTCCAATTTATTTACACAATGAAGCAGAAACTGGAAATCTTTCTGTTTCCATCCTCAAATACCTTTTTATTTTTTTTTCTATTGAGACCTATCTTTGGCTTTAGCAATTGTCTGAGCATTTTTTCCATTCTTAGTATCTCAAGACAGAAATTGAAGAAATCTGTGTTCGCATGTTGTCACCTCTAAAATTCTCCAGTATTTTAGCTGAGCAAACTTTCAAGAAATTCTCAAGTAGTCAAAGTACAGACATATGTGCCGGAATGGGTATTAATATGAATTATAATATTCTTCACTATGTTTTAAATTGCAGATAAATCCATTCAAATATTTGAGAACTAGAGTTGCATCGGTCATGAGTATACCGACAGCTTTCCTTTCTACATGAGCACTTAATAAGAACTGCAAAATACATGTGGCTACAAACATTTTTCCCCCTAATGATCATCTGAAAAAATACTTTAAAGTTGAGAGCTGCAAATTGCAGGTAGTCTTCGACATGACATTTTATTCATGTTATGCCTGACTTGAGTAGACTCCATCATGGCTCCTTCACTTCCAAAATACCTTTTGCTTCCTTTGCACTAAAACTTCATATGCTTATTTCACTTTGATGCCACTCAGTACAAAAGTTAAGAAGAGCATTATCAGGCAGCCAGCAGAGCACCCTGAAAGTGGTCATAAGGAGAAACTGATTCGTTCTCCTGGAAAGGATCTCAATCAATTGCTAGTCTCAAGGTTTACTTCAGAACACCATACAAGCATGTATAATGTTAAGTGTATAGAACCCAGGGCTGAAAGACCATGGTAGTTTGTCCTGTCAGTTAGATAGCTTTCCCATTCTGAATGCTGATGCTGCTTTAAGCAAATGGAGATGCTTTTCCCATTTATTTTAATAGGAACTAACACATACACATACAGGCACCCCGCAGGCACACACAGTACATTAGGCTTGTCCACCAGAGAAATAAGGCTCATTGGGGACCAAGATCTCATCAGATGTCATCATGCTCACCTGAAAGCAGTGACTTCAGAAACTTAGGAGAGGTAGGATTGCTGCACAAAATATAGGACACTCATTTAAATTTGAATTATAAACAATGAATCATTTTTGGTGTAAGTATGTTAAATTTGTTGTTCCTTTTCATCTAAAACAAAACACCTGCAGGACTAGGATGTTATTCTCAAAGGATTCAACTTTTCTTACCACATTGAGCTATCAATTATTATAATCTGCTGATGAAAATGAATCTCCGGAGATGAATACAGATAACTCATGGCTTACAGGGCTCTTCCTGAGGGCTGGGAAAGCACAGGGGGAAGGCTTCGATAAGTTCGAAGTACTCTCTGAGAGCAGGCTACAGTGTTCACATCCACTAATTGATTTGCCATGTGAATTGCAGGAAAGACATACTACCTTTGGCCAACTTTGGTTAGTATTTAGAAGTGCAGAAATACAGGCTGCTCACTGAGAAGTGACTGTGCACCAACTACCATACAAGTGCTAAAGTGATAGTATTTCAACTCATTCCCATGACAACCTGCAGACATGTGTCATGATTCCCTTTCCCATCTGTGAAATTAAGTAGCCTCAGAGCACTCAACAAAAGTCATTGAACTATTATACAACTTGATGGTTGAAATTGTTTAGTTCACTTCTTTTCCAGAGTTTAATACAGGACAATCAAGAGAGAAAACAAGTCCAAGACCATTGGACAGCACCCCCTGGGGGCAAGGAGGCACCATGTCAGGGGAACAGGCCCATGAAGACAGCATCCCAATTTTGGTGGAAAAATGTATCACAATCATCTCTGTGGTCCAGGTCTCATGAGCAATTACCAAAGGTTAGGAGCTCAGCATTATTCAAATTATCACACAACTCTTGAGGATCTAGAATATCAATCAAGAAGAAGACAACTCACTTCTCTGAGCAACTTTCATGTGTCAGGAACTGTCATATTTTATTTGACCTAAAAAAACCCTCATAGTTTCTGAATCTGCTGCACATTTTATAAGAAAATAAGGCCTGGAAAAATAAAAATACTTGCAGATGGTCTTCTAGTGAGGACAGAACTGAACTGGGACTCAAACTCCAAGCATCTTAAGGCAAGGCCTTTTACAGTCACCACCCACCACACTGCCTCAATGGATGTTTACCATGCACAACATATGGAAACGAAAAGTTAAATATTTATGAAACCGGCTCTTGAGTGTGTAATCTTGCCAAGTCAAATAGTTCAGTTGTTTATTTTTAAATCTGTCACTGGTGATTAGAGCATATTTCAGGGGAGAAATGTCAACTTTCAGTTTTTTATTTTGTTAGAATGTTTTTAAAAACACTCAGAAAAAAAAAATATGTGTGTGTGTTCTTCTAATTCTGCCCAACAGAGAGGTGCTAAGCTCATCCTATATCAAAGTCCAGTTGATAGCCTTGTTCAGAGTCCAAGGCAGGGGATTATTTCTGTTAAATGTAGCCCAAGAGAACACCAGAATTCTGAATGTGTTTAGAGTTTTAGGACCCAGAATCCAGCTCCAAGACTTCCAGGCAGCAAAAGAGTTCAGTATCTAAGATATCTAAGATGTTAAATATTATACAGAAATATGGACCAGCCAGGACTCCAAGCAGCTGCTAAGAAAAGAAGACTCTAGTACTCTCAAAAAAATTGGGAGTTAGAGGAGGAAGGATAGGATGGTTATGGCTTGAGGAGCCTCTTTGACAGATGTGCCACCTGCTGGAGGTAAACTAAGAGATGAAGCACCCATTGTCTCACACTAGGCTCTGACCAGGGGATGGACCCTTCTGGAGTCAGCGTCACTGTGGCTGTGAGGGATTCCTGCATGGAGCTGTCACCTCTCTTTCACCCCTATCACTCCCATGGGGAGCTTCTTCATGGTCACTGGTGCCTGCTTCAGTGCAGATGCCATGCTCTCAGGAGAGTCACTAAGACCACGGTCTGAGTTCACAAATGAGAGCTTTGTGACACAGCTTGTTCCGCCACTTGATATTGCAGAACAGGAGCTGTGCTGTAGGCACAATATTATGGAAGCAAGAACTGAACTCTAATTATTTCAGTTCTCCTCCAGTGGGCTAATATGAGGCCCACATTTAATTTTCTCCCACCTTATCAAATTCTTTACTGACAAAGTCTTTTAAAGCTCAATTAATTCAGCAATATGATTACATTCCCTGAGGAGTGTATAAGCATCGCTGCTGGGTAGAAATGGAGACTGCCTCAATATGCTCCATCGTCAGAATGGATCCTTGAACAGGAGAAATTCCAAGTGGGATTCAAGAGGGAGGATTTACAATAGTGCTATGAATTTTTATGGTTTAATAGTTTTGTTTTTTTTTTTAGCATGTGTGTGTGTGTGTGTGTGTGCGCATGTGCGTGTGTGCGCATGTGCGTGTGTGCATGGTACTAGGGATGGAACCCAGGGGAATTCTACCTCTGAGCTACATTTCCAGCCCTATTTTATTCCTTTATTTTGAAACAGGGTCTTAGTAAGTTGCAAATGGTCTCAATAAATTATAGAAGCTGGACAAGAACCTGTGCTCCTCAGCCTTTCAGGCTGGGATTACAAGCATGCACCACCATTCCTAGCTTAATACTCAGTTTTTAAATGTCACTATTAGGATTCTTATAATGTACAACTACACTTAATATGCATCTGTTTACTCATATCTAATTGGGCTTACTACAAATGTGAGTGACTTGATATAATGTCTATAGGAACTTTGCCACTTCTGTGCTTGCTAAAGAGAAATGTGTCCTTAAAAAAAAATCTAGTAAGGACAACAAATAAATCAAATAGATCTATTCAAATATCAAGGATGTTTGTTTACCCATTGTAAAGCCTTATATGAATGGAACCAAGCTCAAGTACATATTCCTTTGGCTTCTTTGTCTTTCTTTGGAAGAAAGAAAAGAAATGAAAAAAAAAAAAAGGAAAGAAGGAAGGAAGGAAGGAAGGAAGGAAGGAAGGAAGGCTGGCTTACTATGATCTAGAACTTAAAACAAGGGGCTCTTCATTATTACAATTTTATACTTTTACTGAAAATTTATTATTTCAGAATAAAAATATTAACTGTATAAAATCACAAAATTAAAACATTCTATCCCCAATATTTATGATAAAAATATGAGCTCCTTTCTATACTTAGGAGATACCTTTCTTTTTTCTTATATGAGGATTGAACTCAGGGACATTTTACCCCCAAACTATACATCCATCCCAATTTTACTTTTTATTTTGAAACAGGATCTCACTAAATTTTGGAGGCTGGCCTTGAACCTGTCATCGTCTTGTCTCAGCATCACAAGTGCTAGGATTATAGGCATATGCCACAGTAAATAGCATTTAAATTGTAGAACAAGCTTAAAATAGACGGCCTGTATTAAATGTTTAAAAATTCAGGTCTTCATATAGCACTTAATATTGGGCCTATCAGACAAGCCAACATCCCACCTAAAGAAATTTTATATTTATTTTTTCTCTTTGAAATTCAAAGGATTTACTTAATTGTATTGATGCATATGGGTTAGAAACTTCACATAATATTTAAATTCTTAGGAGACTGTACAAATGTAATATCACTGTGTGCTATCAGTGCTCATTAGTAATGAAAGACAGTTTGATTTTTATTAATTTTATTTTATTTATTTCAAGTTGGCAATTCTATGACTGACATTTCATTTAATTCTTGCCAAACAACTTATCTCTGACTTCTATAAGTTGGTATTTAGTTATGCAAGACCATCCATAGTCCTTCAGTTTCCTCTCTGAATGTAAAAGCTTGGAAGTTATCACTCTCCTCCTTGGAATGAGAAAAAAAAAAAAAAAACTGAATAAAGGTTTCTTGGAGCTTTCAGATAATTGAAATTAAAAGAAAACAGCTACCTTGAAAACTGGAGAGAAAAGTGAGCAGCTTCTGGAAGCTTCCAGCTGCTGCTGGAGCCAGAAACTGCCAAGAATACTTACTCATTAATTGACTAACAGCTGGAGATGGAGTGTAGACTAGCTTGAGAGATATAAATGTCTGGGGGCCCACCTTAGAAGCCTCCTACAATCTTGTGAGTTTTTTGTTTTGTTTTGTTTTGTTTTGTTTTTTCAAGAGACCTTGCTGATTCCCATGCTGAAGATAGAGAAAAATCCCTACCTGTATCTGGCAGGGGAAGAGTAACTGTTACCATCTTAAATATTCCATGAATGGCTCCTTCTCCCTAACAAAGGCCTCCCCTCAGTGAAAACTATTGTACCGGAACCTAACCACCATGAGAAATGTTAACTACTTTTCTAGCATTGAACATGGAAGTAAAGTGTCTATGGAATCTCCCTATCTCACTTAAAGAGAGTGGAGTGGGGTGAGGAAAGTGCTATAAAACACCAGGGAGAGAAGCAGCCCAGGGGTTCAACTAGCTGAAAGATATAGACCTAATCACAGATTTATAGAATACTTTCTCAACCCCAGATCTTACTACCCCTAAACAGGATTCCTGTGTAATATAATACTAGGGAGGTTCAAATAAAAAAACCTCATGTGTCAGATGTTACTGAAGAAGAATCCAGAGAAGTTAATGGATAAGAGAAAAAGGGCATCAGGGTAAATTCACTCTCTGACATATGTAGCTACAGCAAACATTAAACATAGCCTCAGCCCTAGTATGGTAAACATAAAATCTCACATTGAAGGTCTATCTCAGTTCCTTTTACCTAGTACATCATGCTCAACGTTCAACAAAAAATTATATGGTATGCTAAAAGGCAAAAAATAATGAAGAAGGAAGGAAGGAAGGAAGGAAGGAAGGAAGGAAGGAAGGAAGGAAGGAAGGAAGGGAGCGAGCGGGGGAGGGAAGGGGAGGAAGCAATTTGAAGAGACAGAGCATCAGAACTAGACACAGATATAGCTGAGATATTTGAATTATCAGATCAGAAATTTGAAATAACTTATTATTAAGACAACTGATAAAATAACTTATATCAAAATAGCTGATTAGGTGCCTGAGACATCTAATAAAAAAATACATATTATGAGTAACATAGGCAGGGGATGGGAATTCTAAGGAAGAATCCAAAGGAAGTGCTAGAAAACAAAACTCCTAAAATAGAAAAGAAAGATGCCTCTGATGAACACATCAGTTGATTTGACATGCTACATGAGAGAATCAGTAAGCTTGAGACATGTTGGTAGAAACATGTCAAATGAGAAGCAAAGAAAAAAAGAAAAAGATGACAATGAAAAATAACGTCCAAGAAATGAGAAACACACACAAAACTGGTATAACACACATTGGGTAAGACTATTCTAAACTTAAAGATGGACACAAAACCACAGATGGAGGAAGCTCAGAGAACATCCAGCAAAGCCACTAATCAACATCAGGCAGGCCATAGTCAATCCCACACATGAAGACAAAAAATCTTGAAAAGAGAACTGGGGGAAGAAGAGATGGTACATGTTACTGTCCACACAAAACATCTGCATGTGAATGTCTATAGCAGCTTTACTCAATATTATCACTCAGACCTCGAAGCAACCAAGATGTCCTTTAATAGGTGCATTCATGGGAACTCTATAAATTCTGCTAAATTTCACTCTTATCCTAAAACTGCTCTAAAAATCAAGCTTATTAATTTTGTAAAAGGTCCATATCTTATGCTTCAGAGTTATTTAAAGATTTATAATTCTAAATTAGAGAAGCATGAAAATATTTCAATTTTCCTTGATTTCTCTCAATGTAACAATAGTTTACATACATAGATTCACTTTTCTATATTAAATGGACAATTTTGCAGGCCAATCCATCATCCAATCTAAAATATGACAATCACCAGTGTAAAAGCACTTAGTTCTGCTACCACAAATAGGTATTTTAAAGTCAGCCTATCTGCCCTGGCAGGGTTGAAAGTTGTTGACTAGCTTACACCTCCGTGATAGAATGGCAGGGAAATCTGGTCACCAACACTTGAGTGACACGGCATTCCAAAGAAACACACTAATCAACCCGCTGTTCATTTGTTCTTCAGAATTCCTGTGTGAAATGCTGCTACCAGGAGCCATTATATCAAAATCAAGAGTTCATTTCTCTGCAGTGGGAGGCTATCTCTCGCAGGTGACACTGATGACAGAAGTGAAACAGAGACTACTTGTTGGCAGTTAGTCCTTGATGACTGTTGAGTGTGATGTTGACAGAGAAGGAGAAGTGGCATGATATTCTGGCCACATGTTCAAATCTGAAATCAAGTCTCACTACCAAGGCCGTGGGCCTCAGTTTTCTAAGGGAGGCTCAGCATGGTGTGGGGTCCAAGAAGACCTCTGCAGGCCAAACTGCTGGGCATGGTGGGAGTTGCAGTCGTGTGGAGACTGGTGCAACTCCACAGTTCTACCCCTCTGGCTCTGGCTTCATCACCCTCCTGACTGCAACAGCTGAGCTCCTCTAAATGACAGCAGCAGCTGCCAAAGCTCAGCAGCTCCTCTCTCTCCACAGCACTCCTGCCTGGCTTCCCTTCTTCTTTTTCTTCTTCCCCTGGAAAGTGAGTCAGGCAGAAATGTTTGCAGGTAAAGACCAAGGAGCCAGTGTGGGTGTCCTCATTTTAGCATATTGATTACCATTTTATTTCAGGGTTGAGTAGTAATTATCACTAATGAACAACATGGTAATTTGCAGCCATAAATCACCAGTTGCTTGGCTTTGCCATTTAACACAATGAATTACAGCTTTTTGTGCCCGAGACTTGGCAGGTCTCAGTGTATCTTCCCTTCAGGTCAAGGTGTACTGCAATGTGCAGGGGACTAAAGAGGATTTCTACTTGGAGGAAACATTTCTGGGTTCCTTGATATGAATCACAGTCATAAAGACACACTTGTGGATTCACAGCAGATGCCCTGCTCATCACCGAGGTATTGTCCTGCACCATTCACCAACTTGGTCCAGAAAGATTGATTACCAGATAGAATTTTGAGATAAAAAATCATGGAATTTAAATCAAAATATGTTCAGTAGGAAAAATGGTTTTGTCACCTAGATAACACAATTAGCATTCTTCTACACGTGTTCTATTTTTGTACATAAAGCAATGCATAGATTTTAAAAAAAAAACCAAATGCTTCCTTATCCATAAATATCACTTTTCCACAAAAAAGCAAAGATCATAAAATTATCCTGTCATTAAAAGAGCTAAAAAAAAAAGCTGCAGAAATCAATTTGTGTAATTATCCATCCTTTTGCTTTGTTCTTTCATAGAACTTGAAGAAGGCCTAGGGGTGGTCATACATGTGAAAAAAAAAGACAAGGAATGTTTTTATTGTGTATTTGTTAGTCATTGCGATCAAGACAAAACCAATATAAATGAATAAGTCCTTACTACACACTGCAGAGAAAAGTATAAACTGCAGTCATTGTATTTCCAAGGCCAGTGGGACGCTGCTGTCTGTGTTATTTCATAAGAAATAAGTTCTTATGATTTTTTCAATGTTTACAATAATACTTGCTTATATTTATATTAACAGAAAGATTTTAGAAAATCTTATGTGAATTTACATGTTTTGAATTTTGATTTCTTAGTTTTCTAGAATATTTAATTAAATCCCAGGTTTAATAGAGGGAGGCTGTTAATCATGGATTCTATTGTAGCCTCCCCCTTCTGAAGCCAGTACACATCTGGATAAATCTTTTATTAATCAGGACTATAAAATTTTGATACAGTTTGTCCAGAGGCTACTAACAAGCAGTAATGGAATAAAAGAGATAATAATTTACTATAAGTTATCTTAATGTTCTGTTGCTTAAACTAAATTCTGTGCTATAATATAACTTTAGGCCTATGAAACTTTTGTAGTTGCTATTGAATACAAAATATATGTGATGTATATTATACAATATATAATAGGATACACATAATTTCTAGACCGCTCATTAATTTCAAGACAGAAGGTTTCCCATTTAATTCTACAAATATTTCTAAAGTGCTAGCTACATGCACAGGTACTACAAACACACATAGAATAAGCAGGGGTTATAACCCTTGCTTTTAGGGAACATGGAGTCTACATATGTAGAGAAAATTATGAAATTATGAAGCCATCTAAATATGTATTGGTCAAACTATGCAGGCAATATTATACTGAAAACTTTGAACTTATGCCTGACTTCTGACATTTGGTGAATATGTAGCCTTGGGCAAGCCATTTCCCTTCTATGACCCTGATTTCTCACCTTCTGTGGATCCCAGCAGGAGTTCCCTACAGGAAGGCATTATGGATGTAAAGTGTCTTCATGGCACCTGGTTTGGAGTGGCTTCTTAACAAACAGAGTTTCCTCTGTATAACCCTGATAAAGCATCACAAAAATAACTTTCAGATGTTCATCTATTTCACTGAAAACAAGTTCATATCCCTGAAGGTCAGAGGCTGAAGCTGCCTCATAACGGCTGTCCTAACATGGCCTGAGATGTGTGAGCTGTTAATCACTCATTCGGAGAAACAAGTTCACAAATGATGCAGGACACTGTCTCAATGATTTGCAGGGTATCAGCTTCTGCATGTGTCTTTACACCTGCCATGCATATCAGGGACTGAAAAAGGATTACCAGTGATACCTTTCTCAGTGACTGAGAAAAGAATAAGCAATGATTAGGTGCCACACAGTGTCTTAATATTGCTACCAAGGAAAGAAGTACAGATTGAGGAATGACATGTAGCTATGAACTTGATGTTTTCTCTACAGGATCAGTACTGACGAGCAAAAGGAAGAAAGCCCAAAAGACTTCTTCCTACTTGTCCCACTCCACAGGTAGAGCTGAGGAGTACTTGAACTACTCTCGAGAGTAACAGCTCCAACAACTATCAGAGGATCTCAGTAAAGGTAGAAAGTTCCAGATCAGCATGCTGAATCACAGCATTGTGGTGAAGAAGACAGCTCATGGGTGGGTATTATAGGCCATGTTTAGCCATTTTGGTAAGATGTGGTGAAGATAGTTTAGACTTGTCCCTGGATATGGGTTACAAGCCACTGTTCTGTACTTCATCCAACAGCCCTCAAGCTATAGGGACATAGAAGCATAATTCTCTGAATTCAGCTCAAGGACAATCGTATTATGGACACCTTGGGTAGGGTCAAGTAGTGTATTTTTTCAGTGTATTTGGAAAAATAGAAGTTTCATGAAGAATTAACATTTAAATATTAAAAATTAAAATTCTACAGAAAAAAAGAGAAGAAAACAAAAAGGGGTTGGAAGGAAAATAATGTTCACAAAGCAAGCAAAGTGAGAATCAATTCTGAGATCAAATGTTATCAAAAGAAGAAAAATAAACTTTCCCAAGTACTCAGTAAAAGTATAAAATATCAGAAATAAAATGATGAAAACATAGAATGATATATTTAGGCAAATATGGAGAGTATGATGCCAAGAGACTTCTCTAAGGAGCCAAGTTTCTAAATAGTCAACCTGATAAGATAAAGAAAAATCTTGAAATTACCACTATATAGAGGGAGAAGGATGAGAGTCAAGAAACTGAGCAAAAAAATAGAGGGAGAAGAAAAAGAGAGGAAGGTGTTGGGGAAAATGGATAGGAAAGACTGAAGGACAGATGACTGTGGTGATTGGAGAGAAGTTGACAGGTATTATGAATGGACAGGAGAGAAAGCCAATGTAATCAATGCACAAAGCTGAACTGACATATGGATTTAGATCATCTATAGATTTTGCAGATCAAAAATTTTAAATAAGAAGACAAGTAGAAGCGGGACATGGTGGCACATGCTTGTAATCCCAGTATTTGGAAGGCTGAGACAGGAGGATCGCAGGTTTGCAGCCAGCCTCAACTACTTAGTGAAGTCCCCTGCAACTTAGTGAGACCCTGCTTCAAAATAAAGAATAAAAATAGGACTGGGGGTGTAGCTCAGAGGTAGAATGC
>PVLC010029281.1:0-18955 GCA_004027655.1 Graphiurus murinus
TAGGAGTCCCTGGCTTCCTGCAGTCTGGAATCACTGCTAATATAGCAGGGGCACAGAGTTCACTGCAGAGAGCCCTGCTCTCCCAGTTCACACCTGGTCTACTTGGGGCTTCTTAGAAATCACTCATGGCTCGGACATTCTGTGTGCTCTTCCCAGATCCTGGCTACAAGGCTGCATCCAAGCGCCACTATGGCAAACCCCACCTTGGCAAACTGGCTCAACTTTAAAGAGTTTTCTACTTCCCGAAATAGAAGTGTTCATGAGTAATGCAATAATACTGGGGGTGTATTGTGAAAACTGCAGAGCGAGGCTGAGTGAGCGTGGCCTCAGTTTGGTGCATTAGTGTCCCTATATGCCAGTCACCCTCAACCCTCCCAGAGTCCTGTCCTCAGCCTGGTGACTGCTTGGAAATCTAACACTTTCCCTTCATGACTCAACAGAAGATTAGGAAGCATGTATGGTTGGCATATTCCATGGACTCAATCAACAGTCAGCTCTTGGCAATGCTTGGAAATTCTCATTTTTTTCAAAACAATTAAATTATATAATTTCAGAACTTGATGTTTCCTTTGAAAACACTGCCGAACTTCTGTCTAGTTCACTAATGTAGAAACTGAAGCTCACCTGTCCCTTAGGAGCCTATTGGAGGTAAGAACATAGGAGGTAAGAGTAACTAGCCCAGGGTTTTTCAATGGAGTTGCCTTTCCTCATGGTGAGTGGTAGATTTTTTTCTCCTTAGTATATACTCATCAATTTCCTTACCACCAACTCCCACCTCCACCTTTGGCATTATAAATATCAACTACGATAGTAAATCAACTATCTGTGAGAACTAAATTCTGGATTAACACTTAATGATAAAATTTAATATTTATTAAATACTTTATCTGCCCCAACTGCTTTGTAGCTTTGTAGGTACCTTCGTGTATCCTTACAACCTCTGAGATAATTTCTTTCTTTCTCTCTCTCTTCCTCCTCCCTTCCCTTTTTCTCTCTTGCTTGCTTCTATTTTTGTGGAAAAAATATATGCAAAATAAAATTTACCATCTTAACTAATCAGAGCATTAGGGAAATTCACAGAGTTGTGTAACCATGACCAATAACCACTTCCAAAACCTTTCATCATCTCAAACGGAACCACTGTATGCCATTAAGCAATGACTCCTATTTCTCATCCCCTCACTCATGCCCCAAGTTCCTGGTAATGTCGATTCTACTTGCTGTCTCTATGAATTTACCTATTCTGAGGGCTTCATATAAGTAGAATCACTCAATGTTTGTCCTTTTATGTTTGGCTTATTTCATTTAGCAAAATGAAATAATAGCATATGCCAAAATTATACTCCTTTTTAAGTCTGAATAATATTCTATCACATGTATATAACACCATTTTTTATTATTCATTCATGTGTTGATGGGCATTTGGGTCGTTTTCACCTTTTGGTTATTTTGAAGGGTGCTGCTATAAACATTAGTGTCTTAGTCCTTACTTTCAATTTCTTTGAGTACATACCTATGAGTAGAATTGATGGATCCTTGGAAATTCCATGTTTAACTTCTGGAGGAACTTTCCTACTATTTTCACACAAAACGTACCATTTTGCGTTCCCACTAGCAATTTACTAGAGTTTCAACATCTATACACTTTCTCTGACATATTATTTTCCATTTTTTTGAGAGTAATCATCCTAATGGGTGTGGAGTCGGCTCTCAATGTAGTTCCTATTTACATTTCCCTATGCATGTGTCTTTTTCATAGAGGCAGAGACTGAGTCACAGCAAAATAAGCTCCTTGCTTGAGATCAAGATCATACAGCTTCTTAGTTGTAGACACGGGATTCAAATCCAGTTCCCTCTGACTCCAGTGTCCATGCTTTTAATTGCTCCCCTGGATTTCCTTCTTGCAGATCAGAAATGCTTGAAGTGGCTGGCTTTACAGCTCAGAATTGTTTTCAGAGAGAAACTATGCGTTAGTGAAACATCACCAGTTATCCATAGATACAGCAATGCATTAATTTATTGGACACTAAAAGATGAACACTACTTGCAAACATCTCTAAAACTTTGGATCAGTGCTGCCCAAACTTAAGGTGAAGAACGTGTTGGGTTTTGTTTTTTTTTTTTGCGGTACTGGGGATTGAACTCAGGGGCGTTCTACCTTCGAGCTATACCCCCGGCCCTATTTTTTATTCTCTATTTTGAAACAGGGTCTCACTAAGTTGCGGAGGGCCTCAGTAGGTAGCTGAGGTTGGTCCTGAACCTGGATCCTCCAGTCTCAGCCTCCCAAATGCTGGGATTACAAGCATGCACCACCATGCCTAGCTGAAGAACATATTTTTATGTCTTTAATTTTTTTTTTTTTTTTCGGTACTGGGGATTGAACTCAGGGGCATTCTACCGCTGAGTTATACCCCCAGCCCAATTTTTTTATTCTTTATTTGAAACCGAGTCTCACTAAGTTGCGGAGTGCCTCACTAGGTAGCTGAGGCTGGCCGCGAACCCGGATCCTCCGGTTTCAGCCTCCTGAATGCTGGGATTACAAGCGTGTGCCACCATGCCCAGCTTATGTCTTTAATTTTTAATCTGTTACACATTGATGTTTTTGTAAGCCATAACAAAGATGGGCTACTAGAAAAATAAAATGAAAAATAAATACTATAAACCCAAATATTGTGTTATTTGATGCACTAAAATTTGCTCTGTAAGCAGCTTTAAACATGTACTTATTTTCCTTTTCTGTTCTTATAATGCATCAGAAACAGTGTATAGAAAGCACCATCCTATAAATGATGTGCTGAGCAGCCCTATCCTGCAGAAGAAGAGGCATGGTTTGAATTTGGAAGAACAAACATGAGTTGGCACTGTTCATTTGGAATGCCTGGGCCTCTATTTCCATCTCCTTTTTTGAGGAATTAGAACCTAGAGCATATGGAAAATTCCAAGGACATTAAATTTGGCCACCAATAATTGGGGTAGTCAAATTATAATAGATACTGGGACCACGTAGATCTGAGGTAATATTCCAAAAGCTATGTCCCAGTTGGGGACTTTGAGCAGTTCAATTTTTCTCTCTGCTCCTCCTCCTCTTCTTTTTTCTCCTCATCATCATTGTCATCATTGTCTTCTTCTTCTTCTTCTTCTTCTTCTTCTTCTTCTTCTTCATCATCATCATCATCATCATCATCATCATCATCATCTCAGAAAATGAGGCTAAGACATCCTATCTTACATCCTATCTGTAAAGATCAAGTGTCACCAAGTTCATAGATCATTTAGCTGAGCACCCCATCCATTATGATTGTCCCTTCTGTTTACCTTCGCCAGATTCAATAGCTTTCAAAAGCTTTCAGCAGAGTGCCAGACCACAGCAGTCTAAAACACCTCCTCTCTTAATTAGTCTTTGCTTTGGAAAGGGATTGACTCATCGTTAGCCTCAGCAGTAGCAGGTCCTGGTCAGGAGAGAGACAACGCTGGGTCACTAGATATACCCTGGTCTTCTGCCTCCTCCCCACATGCCTTGGGCTGCTGCTGCAGTGGGGTTATTCAGACTCAGTAAAGCAAAAGGCTGTGGACATGCCATTTTATTTGAAAAAGCTAGTTTCTGAGAGACCCAAACAAGGAATATATTTACAAAGTAAATTCAGTGTTTCCCATTATCTTGGCTTTACTTCAAAAGAATCAAGCCCTCTACCAAAGACTCTAGTGCCATCTTTAAAAATTCTGCTATCCTGATGTTAAACCTTGGGAAATAAACCATGTATCTCCCCCTCCTTCTACTCCTTTGGGCAAGACATTTTTGGGATATAATGCATGGTAGATATTTGGTTTGGGGATCTGGATTTAAATTTTAAATTCATAGCACCAGCTGTGTGACCTTAGAGGAATCATATGTAAAATGGGTTCAATGCTCTAATTCCAGGTCTTAAAAGCAATGGACAGGGTTATAAACATGAGACTGTTATGCAATGTCCCCTCTAGCTCCATTTCCTTTACTCAAATAGTAATGGGGAAATGGGTTTGAGCACAACCAAATGCTCTGTGAACAGAGTTTTGAGGCCAGTGTGCTCCCCATCCAGAATCCCATGATTGCCTCTGGGTGGGTGCCATAGAAACGTTTATTACATCAGAGTTGTACATCAGAGCCCCATTTGACTGCTTGCATGCCTTGTAGTTTTTAAGCCTGAAATGTGTGCCCTACCAGTGAGTTTTGTGTGGACGAACAAGGAAATAATTTGTTCATCATTCTTTAAGGGGCCTCTGAACTTATACCAATAACAAGCCTGTGCTTATCTGGAATCTTTTTTCTAAAAAATTTATAGCCCAGCACAGGCCTGAAAGAGAAGAATGGTGAGTGATGGGGACCATGTGGCCTTAGGAACATGGCTGACTTTATGTTCCCTCTGGGTAGGATGTGTTGGCCCTATTTGTTCAGTGGAGAGTTGGTCTGGCTTTTATATATGCCATTGGAAGAAGTCATGTATCTGCCTGGTTCCCAGAGATTGGGTGCATAAGCAGAGAACCTTCAGCATTTCCAGCTTTGGACCTGTGTTCCATAGAGCTCAGCAAAGTGCTTTACCCTGGTACTGCCCTTTGTCAACCATCCATACCTGTAGTGCTGGCAGTCTCACCACCTGCTCTGCTATTTTCTTGCATTGATGCCCAATTCAGCTTTTGGTTCCTTGGCAAAAACCTTGACAATCTGGCTAAGTTTTTTGGTTCAAGATCTCTCCTGTTTTGACCTTGCTGTTTGGATCCTTCCCCCTCCAGCATTCTGCCTTAATTTCCTTTCACCTGGCACAACTTGAATAAGTATGGAGGTGATGGGGCTGCCTGTACAGTACGTCTCTTGAAATTCAATTGATGGGTGTATTTGGAAGCCTGGGTGTGGTTATGAGAGAATATGCATGGAAAGGAATAATCTTTTCTGTTTTTAAATTTACTGTAGAATGAACATAGGAATGTAGAAGACATAGGAATGTCTTGAGTTCTCTATTAATGTTGCTGACTGATCTTTAGCTTTTAAAGTAGAAGGGTAGTTGAAAATACACTCTCTTTGTCAGAAGACAGCTAAATTTCCATTTTCTGGGCTAAGAGAAGAAAAGAGCTTGAGTCCATGAGATGGCATATAACTCCCAAATCCTTGGTATTTACATCTTGCAAAGATCATAATGATGACAAGAATAGGATACTTATCATTAGAAATCTGCAAGTATGCAAGTCAGTCTATGTGGGATGCAGGGCTTTATAGCAATTGTGGAGGATCTGTAGGCAAAATTGCTCCCAATAATTCATGCCGTTTTTATCCTTTGAACCTGGGGCAACTGAACAAACAACTAAAATTAAAATTCTTCTGTAGAAAAGTGGTATTCATGCTGGAAGAACTGCATGGTTCAGGGGGAAAAGAATGGATTTAGGACTTCATATTTTCCACATATAAAAACAAAAGGAGAAAAAGTATTTTTAAGGAACCATACCTGTTTATATACATTTGCAGAGTTCACATTTGGGGGAACATTGCTATTTGGTTGCAAAAGCATTTTGGGGGGAGGCACTGGGAATTGAACCCAGAAGTATTCTACCTCAGACCTACACCCCAATCCCCTTTTATATTTTGTTTTGAAACAGGGTCTCACTAGGTTGCTGAGGATATCCTCAAACCTGCAATCTCTCCAGTACTGGGATTACAGGTATGCGCTACCGCTCCTGGCTTGCAGACACATTTTGATGTGGCTATTGGTTGTTCAAATATAAAGCCCTAGACTAGAATGGAGAGAAAATATTAGACAAAGGAAAGATAAATTTCTCTGTGAAAAAGTAAAAGACATCCTTATTAAGAAGAGAGATTGTATCCAGGGTGCAGTGGTATATGCCTGTACTCCTAGTACTTGGGAGGCTGAGACAGGAGGATCCCAGGTCTAAGAATAGCCTCCGCAACTTAGCAAGACCCTCAGAAAATTAGCAATATTATATTTCAAAGTAAAAATAAATTAATAAAAAGGGCTGAAAGTATATCTCAGAGGTCTGGGATCCATCCCCAGTACCAAAGAAGATTGTTTAGTTGCTAAGTACATTTTATCTTCTCTCGAGGCAGAGAATCCAGGAATTTTTGAGTTTGGAGCTCTAAGAGACAGAGTAAAGAGAAAATTTGGGAGAGACTCAGATAATAGGGGAGTGGACCTGGCATCATGGTGGCAGACGGGATGAAAGGGATAGGAGAGGAGAGGGGCATAGTATAGGCCCATCATGGTTCACTCCAGCTCTGGACAATTCCCTAGAACTTCTTTACCCCAATTTATACTATGCCAGTAGAGGAAAGGAGAAAAAAAAGAAGAGGAAGAAAAAAATCTTGGGCTAGCTGAGTTTTATCTTGAATTGGGTTAACTTTACATAAAGAAGCAACTAAATTTACTCTGAATTTAATTAAATATCATTAAAATAAAGTTTAACTTCACCCTTCATTGAGTCAATGACTATAAATGCATACTTAACTCCACTAGTGGCATCTGCTCTTTCAGTCACTTTGTGGAGGTGGTGGTCCTTGTGCTCTGGGGAGCTGCTGACATGCTGGAATGGCTGCATGCTCCCATATCTCCTGTGCTCCCCCATCTCAGCCCCATCAAGTCTGTTTACTGTTCTGCTTGAGCCCAAGAAGAGGCAGAAACTCTGGAGAGCACGCTTACAGTTGTATCCCAGCCTTTAGCAGTATAGAGTGGGTGCTACGTAGTTGTTTGTTAAAATATCCGAAAGGAGAGAAGGACCAGACGGAATGGGAGCAAAGGAAGGGACAGTCATTGGGTCTTGAGGTCAGGAGGACATTGGTTGGAACAATCCATGACTCGGGGCAGAAGCTGGCAGCATGGCTGTAGGACATGAAGACAAGAAAGTTCAAGGCAGGCAGTACATGGCTGGCACAGGGAGTTTGAGCAATGCCATGTCAAGTGCCCAGTGAGCTGGCAAGCTGCTGCTTCCATCTGATTGGCTGCCTGCTGGGGGAAAGTCTGTGGGGTGGATGATGGAGCAGATGGTTTGGGTGCAAGGTGCTGGGAGTTTCTCCAACTCTCCCTGGAAGGCAGAGGCGATGCCAGCCCTCAGATCCTTGCTGTCCTCCTGAAGCAGTCCCCATCCTTTTCCTAGCATTTTGAGCCCAATTTATACTATTTTACCTTTAACAAAGGCCCTCCTTTAACAAAGCTCTGCCAAGACGAGAAGTCTGATGCTCAGGGAAAACCAAAACTCCCTGATGCAAATCCTAAAACATTACCTGGGTTAAGTTCATCTCTCTTTTAACACCATTGACCGGCTTCTCTCACCTTTGAGATTTATTTTAAGGAGGTGGAATTTGTTTAAAGTTTCCTATGCAGTAGCTTGGAGCAGTGTTTGATACCCTTCCAATAGAATGCACTTGTCAAGTGGATCAGAGCTCCCTTCCTGCAGATTCTGTTAGTGAAGAAGAATGAGAATAGAAGCACTGGGCATGAGATTGGAGGTAGACCACAGACAGTGAGGCTGCTGCTGGGCAGAGACTGAGCAGGGGTGAGCTAACTGAAGGAGTCGATGAGGCAAGTCGAGGGCAGCTTTCTTGGCAACAACCAGTCCTCATCCCTCTGTCTTCTCTTCCTGCTCAGATTCTCTGAGCTGAGCCTTTCTCTATCCCATCATAAGTTAATAAACATAGAAGTAATCATCTGAACAGTGACAGGCTCAAAGTTAGTGCTGAAAAAAAAAATGATTTCTATTCTTTCTGTTTCTTGTCCCTCATGGCTTTCTACATGCAGTCCGGGTTTCAGTCAATCTGCAGCTCATTCAAGGTGACACGGGTGGGGAGAGTCACCATGTGGAGTCTGCCAGGGGTGGATTCGAAGGGCTGGTGGCTTTTGGGCTGGTGTCTCTGAGCTGTTTGCTGAATAAAATGCTTGGTGGCATTTGAACTCAGCTTTGAAGTGTGAGTAGAGTTATCAGCCGATCAGAGAAAGAGACGTGGAAGGTGACAGTTTTTCAAGCAGCAGAGACAAGTAATTCTGTGACTTTAATATTTTAAGAATAGGAACCAAATGGAAAAAATGAGCCAATGTGAGTAAAAGCCTGGGAGAACGTGGCCTCCCAAGTTTCTAAATAAGCTCTACTCATGCCTTGGGGCTTCTCCGGGAAGTCAGATGCGTGCAATGACACCAAGCGGGTGGTCTTCCTGCACAGAGATGTCGCGCCCACCCACCCGCAGGAGGAGAGGCCATGCATGGCTCCTGGGAATGCTAATGGATTGTGCTGAGTCGCCCATATTTGCTCTGAAGCTACATTCCTGAAACAGTTCTGGGCAGGATTCCTCCCTGCTCGCCTGCCTGTAGAAGTCCAGGCAGCTTAGCTTAGCATGGTGTCCCTGATGATCTCTCCAGCTTGGGTTCCTTCACACTTTGCACCACATTCATGATAGAATCCTGTGTCACATGGATGCTGGTAGGCATCCAAACATAGTTATCTGGTCTACCTCTATTACTATGTCCACAGCGTTCCTTCTACCTCTTAAAAGCTAAACTCCTATTTATCCTTAAAAACCCAGATCAAATGGTCCTTCCTTCCAATAGCTTTCTCTGAAACACCATAGTCCATTACCGTGAACCTAAAGCAAAATTAAGTACTATGTCCCCTATTTGCTTTATTACTTTGAATAGAGTCCTATGAAAGCAGTAAAACAATATGCATTTGTGTTTTCTTTTAAATGTGACTTTAGAGCATTGTCTCATTCGGTAAGTATTTATTGATTATCTATCATGTGCCAGGCACTCAGAACAGAAATCATATATATCTCTCATCAATATTATTCATTGCAACCTCAATATTTCCAGAAGCTAGTACAAAAACATTCTCTGAAAGCATAGAATAAATGAATGAAAATCACACCCCTGGGCTTTATCTCCAATACCAAAAAGAAAAAAAGTGAAAGTAGAGGTGTCTTGTTTGGGTTCATGGAATTCAGGGTCTTTCCATTTGGCTTCTCTCTCAAACTGACTGGCCCTGTGTGACGTCTATAAAGTCCAGGGCTGATGGTCAGCTTGAAACCAGGTCACAGGTCACAGAAATTTGTAGGTAGGTGGCTGAGATATTAAGTGGCTGGTAACTTCTGGATCACACAAAAATTCCTTAGCACTTTTCTTAAGGTCCTTCATGACACAGCCTGACCCGCCCTCCCAGGCCCCGCCCTCCCTACTTGTGCTCACAGTTGAACTCTGAGGGGATGTTCTAGTGTCTTCCCAGTGAAGGGTAAAAGCCAAAAACATAATGTGATACATGTTGTATGATGAAGCCATCTTGTAGCCCAAATATGCAGGGAAAGAGAATAAAACTGTAGGCATCATAGAGAAAGATCATACTAAGCTTGCTTTGATATTTTTTCTCTCAGTTTGGAATGTTTCCTATACATTTCAGCATACAATTAGGTTTTAATGCATGAAAATGACTTGAATCTTTCACTAGACTTCTCCCAACTTCATTGCACATTGCAGGTACACACGTACACACACACTGTGTTTGAATTCACTTGAGATAGCAGGAAGTTAGAGAGATGGAGATCAAAACAACTACTCTTTTGCTGGTAACACTGATCAGACTTCCTTCCCTGTCCCCACATCTGACTTTAGAGTGACCTGCTTTGGTGAAGTAAATGACTTACTCAGCCAGCCAGCTTGGCCTAAAGGAGCTTGGCCACCTCATATCTGACAGACCTCAGAGTAAGATCAGCGAGATCTGGTTCTCCAGCACTGCTTCTGGGTTCTTCCACTCAGAAGCCCATGCAAAAGCAACTCATCTTGCAAGAGAGAGACAGAGAAAGAGAGAGAGGAACACTGAGATTGCTCAGAGAAGTATTTTCTCTTCCCTGGGGATGGTGTGGGGTAGACAGTACAGGATCAAAGGTAGGGGAGATGACTTCCTGATATTTATGAATGAATGGTAGTTCCCAGTTGATAGAGCAGGGGAGAAATTCAGGAAGAGAGAGTATTTAAGAGTCATTTGTCACTACAGTAAACCCAGCTGCGTTCCTGAAAGGTCCTACATGGATCTTCATGTCAGATATTTTGAATTGTGGTTTCTGTGTTTATTGACTGGGATAAAACTTCAGCTCATTTCTGGCAGGATGACCACTTTTGGTGGGTATTGCCTGATGGCTGAATTCTGGAAAACTGGAATGAAACCAACCCCAAAGTTACAAGGGCTACATTTACAAATATATCATAAAACTGCACTGGATTCCCTAAAAAAAAATTTGGCATTAGCCTTAGTTTATACAATTAAACCCTAGCACACACCAAACCTGATATGTATAAGTACAAATTAGGAACTATAAACAAATGAGCAGAGACAGAACACAGCAATACAAGTAAAGAGACAGGGTCAAATGGCCTATTAGTACTACCAACAGCATGAACACCATTAAACAACAAGATATGAAATTAATCATCCAATTCAACTCCTCCTTACCTGGCCCTTAATGTCAACAGTTTTCAAGAGGAATCACCAATGGAGACTGAAATCTGAGACTGACCTCGCTAGAGATTATATATGTATCATCTGTATCAGGCAGGATCCACCAGAATGAAGACTCAGGTATTAGAGATGGTTCACAGGAAGAAAAACAGTTGCCAGCCAACCTTCTTGGTTGCAAGCAACAGTATCCAACTGACTTGGAAGAAAGAGCATTTTTGTAACTCATAGAAGCTGAAAGATGGAGATTTGGAGAATAGACAACATCTAAAGAACATGTGGAAATCAAATAGCAAGAGGTCCTTAGACCTGGACCATGTTGTTCCTCCCACTCTCTTCCTGGGCACAGAAGACACAAGTGATATTTGGCCTCCAGTGCTGTTAGACATTCCCTGCATGCCTCCCTCCCTTGCCTCTGCTGGACACTGACATCGCACACCACCATAGCTGCTATGTGCCACCATGGTCAGTTCCAACTCTGCTTCTCTTTGGCATCTCTTGATCCAATTTCCTATTTGGAATGTGTCTTTGGCTCAGTCCAGATCATGTGCCTATGCCCTGGCTACATAGAGGAACTGGATTGCCCTTTATTTATTATCAAGAAAACAAGCAAGGGGAAATTGCTTTTCCCACCCACCACCTCCAATCCCAGCCCTCAGAAGAGACCAGCCCAAACAACTTTCATTCTAAAACTAATGGATATATCAATTATGTGTCTGGAGAAGATTTAATATTCAACTGTCAAAATTAAGTGCCATAAACCCAACAAAAGCATTTCTTCAAAAGAAAGTGGTGTTTATGATCACTTAAAAAATAGAAATTAAGTTATGTCTTCTTATATTGACATATTATAAACTACCTCACCTATACCTCTCCTCTTATTATTTCTTCTCATTCTCTACCTGTTTGAAAGTGCAATTTCACTTTCAAACAGGTAGAGAATATATACATATATATATATATCACACACATATATATATACATATATATATACACACACATTACATAGTGAGCTAGGTGCTAGCCAGTGAAAGTCACAAGAGAATTAAAAAAAAAAAAAGAAAATCAGAACGTAGCAATGTTGCAGCATCTGAATCAGCTCACATGTTAACAGGTAGACTGCACTAATTATGTTTGCTAAGTGAAATACTTGAGATAATACAACAGATATTCTTTCCTGTGTGTTTGCTATGTGTCAAATACTTTGCATATGTTATCTTGCTCAACTATCATGGCAACTTGGTTGAAATGGGGTTTATTACCACTCTTTGACTAAAGAAGAAACTAAGGCTCAGAGAACACGAGTGACTTTGGCCAAAGTTGAAAAACCAAGAAATGGGCAAAACTGGGATCTCAGCCATTGGTCTCTGTGACCCAGGAGGTCCTTCCACCATGCCATGCCTCCTCTGAGCCTGGCACATTTGCAGAGACCTGAGTCAATGTTACTCTGATGGGTGTTGGCTTCCTGTACAGGCACATTCCTTCGAAGATAAAAGTTCTCAGGGTGTTCTTCACAGGGAGAATGGGAATCTTAGCTTCAAACTGAAACTGAAGCTTGGTTTCAGGGAGTGGGGGTTGTCAGAAAATAGAAATAAAGGGTCTTGAATTGCAAGAGACAAACACTGGCTGACCTACCTCCTGGAGAAGCAAGGCCCACGAAGATATTTCAGTCAATGAAATTGCTTTTGGCCAAAGTCACCTTCACAGCAGATGGAAGCTAGTGGTCACTCCAGGATAATATGACACAGTTTGCCTTTGCTTGGTGGTTCCTTCTGCCTATTTGGTGTTTCCCAGAATTCTTTTTTAATACAAGCATTGATTTTAGAAGTGAAATTTTTAAAATGGTATACATTTTTCAAATCATGACCATTTTGCCTTGGCATTGGGTTTAAAAAAAATATGCAAACAGCATTGCAATTAAACTGGAAATACAAATAAACTTATGGAAATCAATATGCATTCTCTTTCCAAAGCACCAAATTCATACAAAAAAAAACCCCATAGGACCATAATACCTCACATACAACTAAAAACTTTTTTTTTCATTCTAGAGAGAATATACAATATAAAAATCTTAAAGAGAATGGAAAAAAAAACTGAATGTAAGACTAGAATGATGTGACTTTTCAGATGTTTTGCTATCTATAAAGATTTATTTCTTGAATATTCACTAGTAAAACCATGCCAGAAATCAACAAGAAAAGAAAAAATAAGAAAAGATTATTTTTCCATTTAAATAAATCAAGCATGTTATTCATTTGTTCCCTTTTCATACAGAAATATAGTAAACCTAGCCTTTTCTCCTTAACCCCATGTCAGAGATGCTTTCACATAAATGTGTAATATTTTAAATTATAATTTTTATTTGCAGAATCAAATTCAATTGAGGCGCTGTGGTATGACTTATTTAACTCGTTTCCTATTTGGAGATTTAAAAAATTGTATCTAGTTTTTCACTATTATGGAATATGACAAATTTAGTTTTGCATTTAATTTCTTCCACCCCACCCTTACTCTTTCAGGGAACTATTTCCTTAAAATAAGTTTCCTGGAGTTTAGTCATATGGTCTAATGAAGTGGGGTATTTTGCTGTTCTTTGCAGATTTATAAAATTGCTTTCCAAATTTATCAAAATATACTGCCACCCAGCATCGTTTTCCTAAGCCGTTTTTTAACTACAAACTTAGCAGCATGTTGTATTTTATTTCTTTTAAATCGAAATTCTTAAGGGAGGATTTCTCTAATTAAGTGGAAATATGGCTAAAAACCACCACTCAGCTATTGTGTGAACTCTTGGGAGACTGACTATGAAGTCGTAGTGATAAAATTGGAGATGTCAGGGGTCTTTTTTGTTTGCTCTCTCCCTCTGTGGCAGGTGTTGGATTGTTACCCACACACTAGCACTCTGGGGACACAAATGAGTAGAATATGTTTGTCAAACATGTCAGTCAGAGTTCCCAGAAGACTTGGCCACAAAATGAGGACAAAGCTGGAATTCAAAGGCCTGGCTCTTTGCCTGCCATCCCCTGCAAGGCTTGGGAGCCCATGAGAAGGGGGCATCTCCTGGGTATGCTACAGAGCCGTTCTGGGTTCCAGAACTTTGCTTGGACACCTGGAATTCAAATTCCCCCACTGTTGAAGCAGAATAAGCAAATGCACCCCAGGGCTGCCTTCTACAGTTTCAGTCTCTGAATGTATCGTTTGTAATGCTGAAATGGATTCTGCTAGAATGACGTTGGATGTACAGATTGCCAGGGCATCAGAAACCATCTAGTTTAACACCCAGGGAGGGGGAAGCAACCGTATCTCAGTTTCCTCACTCACAGCAGCCGTGGTTCCAACAATGAATTGTTCTAACAATTAAATGTCTTGTGTAAAAGGTGATTCAGGAGTATCTTGCTAAATTAATCTATCAGAGGGATCTTCCTTCTTTTTTTTTCTTTCTTCTTTTTTTTTTTTTTTTTTTTTTGCGGTACTGGAGATTGAACTCAGTACCTACCTCCGAGCTATACCCCCACCCCTATTTTTTATTCTCTATTTTGAAACAGGGTCTCACTAAGTTGTGGAGTGCCTCACTAGGCGGCTGAGGCTGGCCGTGAACCTGGATCCTCCGATCTCAGCCTCCCAAATGCTGGGATTAAAAGCATGTGCCACCATGCCCGGCTTATCTTCCTTCTTATTGATGATTATTACTAGCATGTCAGGCAATAATTACAACACATGCATTGAGAAATTGTGGGCATTAACTTCATAATTTTTGTATAGTTCAGTTCTCAGGAGAAGTAACATGTATTTAGTGCTCACTCTGTGCTAGACTCTGTTTCAAGAGCTTTGCACAAATTAATTCATTTATTCCAACTGTTTTATACAACATTTTTCATCAACCTTATTTTCCAAAAAAAGGGAATATTAAACAATATAGACTATGTTGCACTGCAGTAACAAACAAACCCAGATCTCCCTGACATAACAGTAAAGCTTTATTTCCCTCTTGTGTTATATGTGCATCGTAGGTTAATGTCAGTTCTTTTTCCTGGGACCCACATTGAAATAATTTCCCTTTTCTCTGATCTGCTTGTTTCCTAGTGGAACCAAGAAAATTGTGAAGGTAGAACATGCAATAGTTTTTAACGTTACAGAGTGAAAAGGGACACATGCTACTTCTTCTCAATTTCACTGCCCAAAGCAAATGACATGGCCAACCTGGACATGAATGAGGTAGGTATTAAGATTCTCCATCAGAGAAAACCCACTGAGTATTCTGAACAAATATAATCTACTACTGACAATAACTTACTCAAGGTCTCCCATCAAGTAAATTCTGGAGGCAGGATTTGAACTCAGCACAGCTCCAGTGTCAATGCAATTAACTACCTGCTTCATTGTCTCAATGATCAAATGCTAGAAAATGTCCCGGAAGCCAAGGTGAATCTTAGATCTATTCTTTTACCTCCATTATGAGGGTTAAAAATGCATCTATATGTTTTAGGACAACGAATTCACAGCACTCGCACTCACCCATGCCTCCTCTTTTAGAGCATTAGCACATTACTAATTTGCATGCTATTTTTCTCTCTGAGTGTTCAGGAAGATTTCTCCAGTCACTTAATGCTTCTATGCATAATGATTCCCTTAAGGCCCTCAAATTCTTAGAGAATTCAGGTCCGAAGAGGATGGTAAGGCCAGACACTTGCCCATGCTGACATACTTGATATACTCAGGATAGATCCCCAGCAGGCAGCCTCTTGTGTACATGTCTAGCATCTGCCCCAGAAAGGCTGCTGCTCCCTTTACAGGCAACCCCAACTTTTGGAAGGACCTACCTTGAATAAAATCTCACTTCCACAACTTTCATTCATATTAAAGAATACAAGTTTATATCTATGTAATCTATCTATAGCTATTCAAATAAAGATAATTATATGTAATATAAAATATATTGGTAATATACATCTCATAAGTATATACTATAAATATGTAATATATGTAATATATAATCATATGTCATATACTCATATTATATCCTTTGTATAGCATATTTATAAAATATCCATACCTATGTTACATATTTATATTTATACATATTATGCTATTATATATTGTATATTACACATTATATATAACAATATATAAACCATATTTAATTTTATATATACATACATGTATGTACATACACATATGTATGTATTCCAACTTTTATGTATGTATGTATATATGTATCCCCGCTTTTATGTGTATACATAAATATACATACACATATGTAATTCAGCTTTTTGCTTTAAAGCATGGATTATATCCTCCCTCCTAGCTTTTACCTTCTCTAGCTCCAAAAGACCTGGTTTCTACCAAATGTTATTTGATTTTGTATCTCAGAGCATCCCAATTGCTACTCTGAAAGTACACTGATCTGTCTTCAATAAAAAGTGGAATTTGTAAAATGTTATTCACCTTCTTCCTTTTTATTTATCCTCCTAGAGTTATAGCTCTCAAAATAAGGATGCATTTCATAATTAATATAGCATCATGATCTTTTCTGTGATTAATTAAACTTATTTAACAATTTCCACCAATACAAACCAAGTTTGATATTTATAACACTCAGAAATGTTGAGGGGCAAGGTAAGAATATTCCCCAATTATTTAATATGTTTAAGAAATTATTACAGGATAAGGAATATCTTACTCATTTGATAGGTAAGATGTTTTTGCCTTGGCCCTTGTTATTGACTTTAAATAAATGGTTCATATTCAAATATATACATATATAATATACATATTATATATATGCATCTTATCTCTGGTAAATGCTTGCCAAATCTGTTTTCAAATTAGCTATTAATTTGGGGGTACTTTTAATAAGTAGAAAAATCAAGCACTTTCAGAGGTTGAGATGTTTTATAGACTTTCAATAATATTCCTTTTACTTTCTAGAAGCTCTGTGGGGAAGGACTATGGCTTTCTTTTTCATCACTCACCCCTCAGTGGTTGGTATAATGTATGTGGTACATAATAGGTACCCAACAAATATTTGCCGAGTTAACAAAATGAAAGCGATGGCGACCACAGGACATGGCCGCACTGTATGCTTTGCTTTTGCCCATAGCAGCTGGCCATGCTCAATAAATATAAGAAAGTAATGGCACACATTACTGTAATTCATCTAAAGGAAATGATAATAGAGGGGAAGAAAAGATTTGAGATGTACTAAACAAGACTAGCAAAATTCAATGATTAATTGGAAGGTGTGAAGATCAGGGAGAAAGGGGAGTCTAAAATGACCCAGAAGTTTCTGGTTTGAGTGTGAGTAGATGGTTCACAGCCTACAGGGCATGTTTTTATAAATAAAGTTTTATTGCAACACAGCCACACACAATCATTACCATATTATCCGTTGCTGCTTTCACCTTCTAATGATAGAATTGGGTAGTTATAACAGAGACCATATAGTCCACAGAGAAAAGGAAAAGACTCCTTTTTTATTTTTATAGAAAAATCTTGCACTATGGAATATAGACTTTTTTTCGGGGGGGAGAGATAAAGATATTGGAGGCAGATAGCTTCGGTTCATTAACATGCTGAGTTTGTGATGCCAGTAAAGACGTGCAGCAGAAAGCTGTAGATACCAGCCTGGAGCTCAGGTGCCACGAAGGTTGAACATATAGATGTAGTAGATTGTGGTCAAGTTGTGGCTTTGTCTGCTGTGTTGAAACAATATGGCAGCGAAGCACCTAAAACACAGATAGCATCAGTGATAATGCAGTGCTCACTGAAGAGCAGCTGAGGAGGTGAGTCGTCGGCAGCATTTGATTATATCCCTGTAAACACATAAGAAAGACAGGGGTGTGTAGGATGCACGAGTGTTTTCTTCCAGACTGTGGGGGCAGTGGTCCACTGAGCACAGGGCCCAGCTACCACCACCCATGTGCTTCCACGTGACTGACGTTGCTGCAGGTTCCCAGTAGGCCCCAAGGCGGCCGCTGCCCAGCCAAAGTCAGAAGCACCCTGCCAGCTGCACTCTGCAGTTTTGCCAGCCCAACCAAGGAGCATCTCATATTGGTTGATTAAAGGGAGGGAAAACTAAATGTTGGTTTTAGTTCTAAACCGATACCAGTCCTGGAGACAGAAAGCTTTGCTCTAGCCTTCAGCGTTAAGCCTAACACAGCAGTTCATATGCTGTCCGGGCTGGTGAAAAAAGTTTTCTGTACTGCATGTGGTACAAAGAGCACAATCCAATCAGTACAAGGACAATTTGTTCCCACAGAGTTTTTAGACTCGTTCCAACATGCCTTGGACTCCTCTTACTTCCAGAGTGACTCACTTCCATTTCCTTTTTTGCCAGCAAAGAGAAATAGCAATCCCTTTTTTCTTATCCTCAGTGAATGTAGGAAAGAGAAATACTTTGATCTGGAGAGTGTGTGGCCTTGTGGGTAGTGAGATCCTGGAGAGAAGACCTGCAGCTTGTGCAGTGCTGACTGACCGCAAGTGGACACTCCAGAGAGGACGGTATTGAAAGAGCAGGTTCTCAAAGGATAACTCACTTTAAAAGTGGTATAGACCCTCTAATGTAGTGACCCCTACAATAAACATTGGCCATCTTAAAAAAGTAAGATCTTTGGCAATCATGCTTAAGATTTTCTTCTTTTTTTTTTTTTTCATTAGCCACTGGAGATAATGGATTTCATGAATGAAGCTAATTATACCTAATTTAGGGGGATGAGAAAAAATAGAATACCTATTAGAAATTTTTATATGGGTATTAATAGATACGAAAAGCCTTGCTTATACCTCCGAGCCTACTCCAATACAGAGTGTGTATGTGTGTGTGTGTGTGTGTGTGTGTGTGTGTGTGTGTGTGTAACAGAGAGAAAGAGGGAGGGAGAGAAAGGAAACTGGGGGTTGAACTCAAGGGAATTCTACCTCTGAGCTACACCTTTAGGCCTTTTTTTTTTTTTTTTTTTGGTACTGGAGATAGAACCCAGGGGCATCATTCTACCTCTGAGCTACACCCTCAGCCTTAATTTATTTTTTATTCAGAAACAGGGTCTCACTAAGTTGCTGAGGGTGGCCACGAACCTGCAATCTTCTTATCTCAGCCTCCCAAGTATTGGGATTACAGGGGTGAGCCACCATGCCAGGGTCCAATGCACATTCTTCGGTTGTATTTCTGGAAAGGTAGTTTTATAGCACACATGCTTGAATTTTTCTAGTTCCAGCAGACGTCATTGTGCTAAATACGGCAGAGAATAGTGGAAATGGGTGGAACCAAAGTGTATGTGTGTGTGTGGGGGGGGAGGGGGCTCCCTTAAAACTATGATCAGATTTTTCCTTGCATCATGTTTTTAGTTTTTTCACCATATTAAGACATCTTTGGATTTTATTTTTAATGCTGAATTTCCATACTTCCTTTTTTGAGTTTTCTATATATGACAGTGTGTGGCCAGGGTGTATGTGAATGTCAGAATGTGTACGTGAGTCTGTGCAC
>PVLC010029282.1:0-20343 GCA_004027655.1 Graphiurus murinus
GATGATTCATTTAGTTTCAGATGTTCATCCTCATGACTTCATAGCTTTCCTTACCATGATTTGAAAGGATATCAAGTTGAGTGCCAAATCATACACTTCCTTACCATGCACTATCATTTGTAAAAAGCACAATTTTACTGAAGCCCTCCTCAAGTACATTTTGATAAGTTTAAGAGATGTATCCTAAGCCAGGTATAGTGGTACATACCTATAGTTCCAGTACTTAGGAGGCTGAGGTAGGATCACAAGTTCAAGGCTAGCCTTGTGGACTTAGTGATACTCTGTTTCAAAATAAAAAATAAAAAGGGATGAGGGTGTAGTTCAGTGGTAGAGTGCCCCTAAGTTCTATCCCAGGTAACACACACACACATACACACACACACACACACACACACACACACACACACACACACACACACAGATTTCCCCCACTAATAATACTTCTAAGTAGCACAGAAACCAGCTGTTTACTGCCATTGCTGAACCTACGTGGCAATAACTTTCACTAGTTGTCATACTTCGCTCTCCTACCTAATTAGTACTCACACATCAATTCTTACTGTTTTGTCTTGGTTTTCCAAGAAATCTTTGATTTCTTAAACAAAAAGCAACAAATAGTGCTCAAACAGAATACATTATTTTAAGGACATCTTGTGTGTGTGCATGCTTTAAAAATTGCCCAGATACATTAATAATCCTGTTAAACCTTGACATTGTTGAATGTCTTGTTTACATTTTTTTTATTGTATACATGTTTTCCACATTTCTAATCAGGAACCAAATACAATCTATCCAGTGCAATTGTTTAAGAGGTCTCCTAAATTTCTTTTAATCTATAAGAGTTCCCTTCCATTTTTTTTCTTGAAAAAAATTTTTTTCATTGAAGAATCTGATCTGTCTGTAGAATTTCCCATGATCTAGATTTGCTGATTGCATCTCCATGGCATGAACACTTTTCCCTCTCCCTTGTATTTCCTGTAGATTGGCAGTTAATCCACAGCCTTCTGTTTATGTTTCCTTTTGAGTTGTGTTTTTTTTGCGAAGCTCCTCCACAGTTAGTATTGCATTATATGAGGAGTTAAAATAATGTCTGATTGTTACTCTTTACATGATAGTTGTTGGTGATCATTGTCTAGATCCATGATTTCCTTAGGGTGCATCAAATGATGATATTCTATTATTCCTTTTTCAGTTATTAGCTAAACATTTTGTATAAATTCTTTTGTAGGTGCTTCTGTTTACCTTGCATTGCAGTTCATATAGGAATATTCAGGTAAATGATGGCTTCTTTCAGTTTATCAAGTTTCAAAATAATGTAATTGATGTATATATCTATCATCATCTTCTGGCAACCTTGAAGGTGAGTGCTGAGATTTTTTTTTTTTTTTTTTGCAGTAACAGTATGGAGTCATAGATTTTACACATTTGATTTATTTTAACCCATTTTAGTTACTATTCTTATAATGCTTATATAATAGTTCTTATAATAATTGTCCTATCCTTGGCCAATGGGAGCTTATTCAGTTTGCTTCCAAATCTTTTTTGCTATGACCTTTATAGCTTTTGATAGTTCCTTGCTGTCCCATATGACAAGATATTCTGGGTTCATTTTGGATAGTTCCTGGACAGATCTAGAATTAGCCACATCTCCAAGAAGGCTTGGTTTATTATAGTACGAACTGACATTTTGCATAAAAAATTAAGTAGTACTTATGGAAATGGAATTTGGTCATTATTTCCTGGTATTTTCAGTGACAGAGTTCCTCTGGTTTCTTTGTCTTTGCCTTTGATGTTCTATATTTATACTATGATGTGTCTAAGTGTCCTGCTTTGAATATCGTTTCTCTTTTCTCTCCATTCTGCCTTCTAAAACTCCAAGTAGATGTATGTCAGAACCTCTCATTCTACAAACATTGTTTCATATCTTCAGTTTAATATTTGGATCTCTTTTTAATAGCCACTGATTCAATATTTTAATGAACTGTATTAAAATACATGTATTTCATCAAACTGGTTACACTCTTAGACACTCAGTCATATTACCCTCTCTAGTAGCAATACTCATCACATATACTTTAATCTCTTTCTCTCTCTCTGTACTACATTCTAAATAATTTCCCCATTCCATATTCCATTTTGTTTATTGTCTTTTCATCTGCATTTCACTTGTATTAGTGTTCCTTTGAGTTTTTATTTTATTGATCATCTTTAAATTTTTACAAGTTTTTTTGTTAATTTTCTATTTAAACTGTACACATTCACAGCTGTTTTTCTCACCATTTTACATTCTTTCAAGTCTTGATGATTTTGAAAATTGATTCATAGTCTCTAACACATAACTGGCTCATCTGAAACACTGAGGGTCTCACCCTGCTGTGTGTCCTCAGAAAGAATTTGTGAGCATCTATCTCTTAGTGTGGGGCATGGCCCACCCAAACCACTTTGAGTTTTATTTCTGAGCACATGTTTTCCTGATTCTTGTGAATTGTGTAAATTTTAAATCCTAACTTATGAGATGACTTTTCTGTGATTACAAATTTTTAGGGGATATCCCGCCCACCCCCCTCTCCTATTCTATGCCTAGATTGAAACCAAAAAGTTTCTGGTTAGTTGCTCTGTGCCAGTAGGCAAATTTATAACCTTTTGGGGTCTTGACTTTGTGTAAGGATTTCCTATTCAAGTCTCCACTTAGCAGGGGTCTAGGGTCACTAAAACAACTTGAAATGACTGAGCCCCTCTCCCACCAAGCTTCCATGTGATCAACCTATTTTCTTATCACTCTAGTTGTCAATTCCCTCTTTATTTCTAGCCACTGATAGTTTCCTTGTTTATTTCTATTTATTTAACTATTTTTGCAAGGACTACCCATTTAAAAGGATATCACTATGTTTTGCCTGAAATTTCTATGTGTTCTGCATTTGAAGGGATTTCAGACTATGTAATTTGATAATTTCTGACAGATATAGAAATCCAGTCTGTGTTTTCATTTTCTTCCCCAAACCTAATATAAATCTGTAGTTGTCTATACAGACTCGTCAAAACATCAGGTGTTTTAGGGGAAAGAGCTTGGTGTAGAGAGGCTCAGATATTTTGATGACAGTTGACAGCATTGTAAGAAATCATGATTCCTGTGTGGAAAATAATTAAAAGAATTCTTGAGAGTAAAACATATTGGTTCTTTTTTATTTTTTGGTACTGAGGATTGAACTCAGGGGCATTCTACCTTTGAGCTACACCCCAGCCCTATTTTTTTATTCTTTATTTTGAAACAGGGTCTCACTAAGTTGTGGAGTGCCTCACTAGGTAGCTGAGGCTGGCTGTGAACCGGATCCTCTGGTCTCAGCCTCCCAAATGCTGGGATTACAAGTGTGTGCCACCATGCCTGGCTACATATTGGTTCTTAACAGCACTTTTTTTTTTTATACTAGGATTGAACCTAGGGGCAGTCTATCTCTGAGCTACATCCCCAGATCTATTTTACTTTTTATTTTTGAAACAGGGTCTCACTATATTGATGAGGCTGTCCTCAAACTATTGTCCTCTTGTCTCAGCCTCCCAAGTACTCATTTTACAGGCGTGTGCCACTGTGCTTGACTTTTAACAGCATTTTACAATCTGAACATTTATATGATTAATAGCATATCATCAATACTCTACTTCAACAGACACAGCTCCCAAATTGATCTTTTTAACTACCTTTGGTTCGAATATGGTGGTCCTCAGATTTTGTCTCTATAGGAAACTACTTTCAGAATCTAAGCCACAATTTTCTACCACTAATAAAATGGTAGCCTATTCCTAATTTTCAGAAAAACTTAGCTAATGAACATGAATTTCCTTAACTTAAAAATTTCCCCATAATGTTTTACTAATAATTATGAACCCACAATTGCTTGTTGGCTACTGCTTAAAATTGGATAGATTAGTAGGAAATGGATAGTAATGGAAAAACTCAGAAATTTGATTTGTTAAAAGTATCCTATACTCTCTTTTCTTTGACAATGCAGAGAACTGCACAGGATTTTGGAATAAAGTTTTGTTCACAGAAATAAAAATTTCCAACAAACCTCAGTGTTCCCATTTCTTAAAGGTGTATTCCAGCTCTCAGAGTCCATCAGTTTCTTTCTGCTTCACTGATAACTTAAAGTAATTCTATGAAGAAATTAGACATGTCATTAGTCTGTGACGTTCTGCAAAGGGCACTGTAATTTCCATGTGTTCTGACCCACAAAAAGTATAAGAAATATTTTTCCAGAACAAAATTTTTTCAAAAGTTGTTGACATTAGTGCAAATAAACACACAAACTTGCAAGAATGTTTATTAAGTTTTAGTGATATAAAATGTCTGTCAGGTTGAAAAGTTGGCCTCTATGTGATTTAGTTTCAAGGTAGTCTCTAAATTAAAGAAACCTAATCTGGCATCCAAAAAGTCACCTAAAAATAATTCACGATATTACTTGTCTTTGAGAGCATATTAGAATATCTACCTCTCAAAATTCCTCTTTTATCTCTCATCCACTTAGAGCATGTGTTGCAGCAACTCCCACAACTTATTTTCTCAACACTCCCAAACTCCTACCACAGCCCTAACTTGAATTTCTCCTCTACTCCTCTCCCTTCATTTTTTAGTCCAATTTTGCAGCACAAAAGTCCAATACAATAGGAATGGGACCCTCTTTAGACTGGAGGGAGGAGAAGAAATGGGGTAGGTAGAGTCAAAGTCCTCTTTGACATGAAAACTGGAATACTTACATGCCTGATAATCTACAGATCTGCTGAGCATAATACATCTTTATAATAAGAGCTGTGTGAAGTTTTCAGTATTACTTAAGCTCTCTGGTTATCAGTTTTCTCATCAGTTAAAAGAGACATGAAAAATGGTATCTATTTCTTAGTATGGCCTTGAGGGTTAAATAAGTTCTCATAGCTCTGTGGAATCTAAGAAAGCTGATCTTACAGAAGTTGAGAGCAGAATGGTGATTACTAGAGGCTGGGAAAAGTAGGCAGCTGAGCAATCAGCACAAAGTAACTTGTAGGAGAAGTAAGATCTGGCGTGCTATTACATAGTAGGGTGATTATGTATAAGGATAATGTACTATATATTTCAGAAAAGGTAGAAGAAAGGATTTTGTATATTTCACCACAAAGCAATGATAAACATTTGAAGAGATAGATGTGTTTACCCTGATCTGACCATTATATATGGCATATGAGTAAGAATATTTAAAATGAAATCATACTTGCAAAGCATTTAGGAATAGCACAGAGAACAAAGTAAGGGCAGAGAAGTGTTATTGCCATTTGGTAGTAGTAGTCAACACACATGTGTTGACAGTAATGCTGTAAAGATGTAACTCATGCTGCTTTGTAAGCAGTATGGAATCCACTCTGAGCAAAGGCCTGTGATAGCAACAAAAGTAAGTATTAGGATGGTAATGTTAGCAGTGGAGCTATAATGAAATTTTGTACTTTCCTCTATAAGGACTCCTTTACTCACAGGATGATAAAGCCATAATATATTTTTGTCCTACAGGTTGAAATACCAGTATGATCATTTTCCCCCTAATTTAATAATAAGCAACTTGTATTGAGTGTTTACAATGTATGGGAAACTCTGCTAAAAATGTTCCTGTACTAACCTATCAACTACAACTCTAAGAGAGATTGCTGTTACTGTCCTCATTTTCTAGGTGAGTAAGCGGAGGCTTTAGAAAGGTTCTTTTTTAAAAAATAAAATTAGGGGATACTGAGGATTGAACCCAGGGGCTTTCTACTTCCCAGCTACACCCCTAGCCCAATTTTTATTTTGAAACAGGGTCTAAATTGCTGAGGGCCTCAGTAGGTTGCTGAGGCTGGCCTGGAACCTGTGATCCTCCTATCTCAGCCTTCGAGCATTGGGATTACAGGTGTGAGCTACCACACCTGGCGCTTTAAAATTTTTTTTAATTGGTGCATTGTAATTATGCATCATTGTGAGGTTCAAAGTGATATCAACATACTGCACACAGGTCTTGGTGTTTCCCTTCAGGGTTGCAGCACAGCCCTCCCTGTATGTATTAGTGATGTTGATAGTGATGCCTTTGAGTATGGACACAGCATTATTTGAACTCTTTCCTTCTTAAGAGCAATGCGGATGTTCTTTGTTGTTTGTGTCTTTATGGTCTATCCTGGTGCCTACCACAGCCTGGAATTTAAAAAAATATTTGTCAAATGGATGAAAATAGTAGTTAAACCTTACCAGTCTTTATTTTGATCCTGGGCCTTTTATCTAAAATAGATTTTCAAAATCAATTATGAAAACAGATAGGATTAGGCTTTAGGAACAAACCGATGTCTCTAATCCATTCTAGGAGGGGATGGAGGATGAATGGGTGAGCCAACACAAGCATCCTGGTGGGAGAAAGCTATAAGATGCACAGATATTGAGGTTGCCATGGAAACCACATGAGGCTGGGTGGCTGGAGTCACAGAGGAGATCATTGCACTTTCTGAGCCATCAGTAAGGTCAAAGTAGAGTCAGGGATGACCTCCAGCTTTCCCATGCTACTCATGTTTCAAGGGCCAGTACCCACTAGCCTGGGCCATTCGAGCTGCTGCTGGGCACACATAGCTATTGCTGCTGCTGCCATCACCCAAAAGTCTTAGGAGGAGGGCAGGTTACAAAGTCTGAGAAAGCTACAAGGCAGCTTAGGGCTTGTCCACTGAGCTCAGATGACTCTTTCTCATTATCTGCAGGGTGTTATGCACTAGCTCAGTGGTTTTCAGGAGAGTCACAACCCTGTGCTTGATAAGCTGGAAGTGACACACAATATGACATGCTCTGTAGGCTGATATTAAAGATGTGGACTGGCCCATATATACAACTTCTGGGTTCCTTAAGGAGACTCTGAAATAGCTATTCTCAAAGTATGCTTGAGTCTATGGCAGGCACATCACTATCACCACCACCATCACCACCACCACCATCACCACCACCACCACCATCACCACCATCACCAGGGATCATGTTAGGCCAGGTCTCCTGAGTTAGAGCCTCTGGGATGGGCTCTAACAATCTGGGCTTTAACAAGCCTTCCCAGTGACTCTGATGGCTGCTCAAGTTAGAGAAACACTGCACTACAAGATTAAGGCCAGAAGAATCAAATTGGTCACAGAAAGCAATATCTGGAGGGGAGGGGAATGGTGATATTAAGAACTTCTTTCCTAGCTGACCTGCTTGTTTGTCAGAATACATATTTGGGAAGGTCAGAGACCAGTTGGGTAATTCTCAAAATTGCAATTTGCAACTGAGGCTCAAGAGTTAAGGGAGAGGGAATAAGGTCACAAACTCTCATGACCATTTAAATAGACAAGTAGGAACTGATTTTATATTGAAAATATTATTAATATATGTCCCTATTCACATGTCTTATGAAGCTGTTGTAGAGATTAAAAAAGAGACAATTTGTAAGAAAGTGTTTTGAAACCATAAAACACTATGCAAATGTTGAGAATAATGGCAAAGAGAATGAAGAGGCAATATAGATTATTTTATAAGGCAGTGGAGGTATTCATTCATTCATTCATTCATGACACTATTATTTATTAGGCAAAGACTATATACAAAGGACTGTGTCAGGTAAAGCGAATAAAATGTCAAGCAAAACCAGATGTTGCCCTTTCTTTCATGAAATTTAAATATAATAGAGGAGACAGATGTTTATAAAATATATCCATAAATGAGTGTCTAATTACTAAATCTAAAAACAGGATTATTATTTTATTATTGTTATTATTTTTGTTATTACTATTGATACTGAGGATTGAACCAGTAGCATTCTACCTCTGAGCCACATCCTCAGCCCTTTTTATTTTTTTATCTGGAACAGGATCTCAGTAAGTTGCTAAGGCTGGGCTCTAACCTGTGATCCTCCTATCTCAGCCTTCCAAGTACTGTGATTATAGTCATGCACCACCACACATGACTCTATGAAAAATCTTCAGAAACAGAAGAATGCAGTTCAATGAGAGCACACAGCAGAGGGTTCTGGATAGGTTTATCCAGATTGGTGGGAGGGGGAGTGCAGAGGGACAGAGGGACGTTCAGGAGGACCACCCTAAGAAAATCCTGCTCCAACTGAGATTTGAAGGATGAATAGAAGGGAGCTAGGGTGCCTGGAGGGTGAGGGGCTAGGGAGGGGGATCCCGCAGATAGAGGGAAGAGTAGGCAGTAGCCCCATGTTCAAAGGCAGCATGGAGAGTAAGAAGAGCTGAGAGTGAGCCAGTATACCTGTACTGAAGAAGACATGGGCGAGAATGCATGAGAAGAAGCTCACGGTGTAGAGCAGAGGGCAGGCTATGTAAGGCCTTAGCAAATCTTGTATCCGTTAGAAATCGAGTTCAGTTCCTAATGCCAAAAAATCCAACTGTGGTGAGTACAAACATGTAAGGATTTCATTGTCTCACATAGAAGTCCAGAAGTGGAAAGTGAAGGCTTGTATAGTGGTTCTACTAAGTCATTAACCCAGGCTCCTTTCACCTTTCTGCCCTGCTAGCTCAAGTTTTAGCTTCACCCTCAAGGTCTCAAAAAGAAGGCTTGAGTTCCTGTCATCACAGCTATATTCCAGACATGAGGCAAGGATAAAAGCACTTTCTTAGTTACTCTATCTAATCACTTACGCTCATATCTTTTTCTTTTTTTAAAAATTATACTGGGAATTGAACACGGGAGTATTTTACCTCAGAACTATACTTCCAGCCCTATTTTACTTTTTATTTTGAAACAGGATCTTCCTAAGTTGTCAAGGGAATTGCTAAGTTGCTGAAGCTGGTCTTGAATTTGCAGTCCTCCTGTCTAAGATTCCTAAGTACTGGAATTACTGGTGTGTACCACCATGCCTGGCCATTCTTCTCTGTAAGGGAAGTTAGGAAGGTGTGTGTGTGTGTGTGTGTGTGTGTGTGTGTGTGTGTGTGCTTGTGCATGTGAGATACACTGCCATCTCAATAATTAATATTTTTTTGTGTGTGAAGAAAATGAATATTATGAAAAGGAAGTCTTTGCAATATCACTTAAAGGATTTGTGTCTTTTTTTCCAGGAACAAGTGGAAGTCAGTGGCAAGTTTTAAAAAGGTCAGAATACTGTGGAGAAAAGAATGGGGCCGGGCAAGGGGGTGAATAGGAGGAAGCCCATGAGAACAGAGAGGAGATGAGGGTGATGACCATGGAAGTACTGGGAATCAAGATTGCTTTGATTTAGGAAGACATTGAGGAAGTGAAAGATATATCTTGGAGAAGAATTAGGTCTGGTGAGAGAGAGAAAGGCATGGAGACTGCTCCAGGCTGGGTGAATAATGATGCCATTCACTGAAACAGGGGGCAAAGGGAGAGGAGTAGGTTTGCTGGCATCGTGCATCTGGTCTAGGACAAGTTGAAGAGGAATGCCTTCCAAATGAAGATGTAGTAAAGACATAGTCAGGTACCTGAGCCTGGAAGACAGAGCAGAGATCTCTGCTCTGCTCTGGGTCTAGGACTAATGTGGGGGAACCTGAGCATTCAATGGAAGGGGGAGGAAAAAGAGCCAGAAGTGGAGACTGAAGAGGAGCCAGAAAGGTGGAAGGAAAACTAATAGGAAGCAGTCCCCAGAGCCAGGGAAGTCCCAGCAAGAGGACCACATCTGCGCCAGTGAGGATTCATGAGATGGACGCTGAAAAGTCTTTGGGATTTAAAAACATGAAGATGAGCTGGGCGTGGTGGCACATGCTTGTAATCCCAGCATTTGGGAGGCTGAGACCAGAGGATCCAGGTTCACAGCCAGCCTGAGCTACCTAGTGAGGCCCTCTGCAACTTAGTGAGACCCTATTTCAAAATAAATAATAAAAAACAGGGCTGGGGTTGTAGCTCGGAGGTAAAATACCCCTGGGTTCCATCCCCAGCACTGCAAAGACAAACAAAACAAAACAAATAAAATGATTTGGGAGCTCAGTATCCTTTGGTGGCATGTTTGGGCCAGAAACAAGATTGTTATGAGTCAGGTATGGAAAAATGGCAGCAATGAGTATGTGATTCATTAAAAGATGGTCTCTAAACGAAAGACGAGAGATGAGATAGTAGCAGGAGGGAAGATGTGGCCCAGGAAGGGGGCTATTTTGGTTGTTGTTGTTGTTATTTGTTTATTTGTTTTTTAATGTATAAAGGCCTAGAGTAGGTTTAAATACTGATGGGAAGGAGCTAGTTGAAAGGAGAAAAGGAATAATTGATATAGGTAAGGTTTCTAGGAAGGTAAGAGAATTTGGGATCCAAAGCATAGCTTATGGGGTGACCCTAATCAGGTTGAGGAGAACAGAGGACAGATAAGGATTTGGGGCCAGGAAGTACAATATTATAGTTCGGGATGATAATATCTTTTTTGTTTCCTACTCCAAAATATATCATCTTAGGGAGACTGGAGTCATATAAGCATAATCTGTAAAGAATATACAGATTTCCCTAGAGTTGCCATAAATGTTAAGCACTTTTATTTCATCTACTCTCAGACATCTAGTTCAATGAGACCTCCATAAAATATTGTAGTGGGAGTAAGGATTTACTATGAGACATGAGGGACAGGATAGCTAACCTGATGATCTGCCACAGAGAGTCACATGCCTCCTCAGAAAAGATGCTGATAGACAAATCAATTGAACATAGGAAAGCAGGTGTCACCCCACGTAAGAGTAAAATCTGTGTTTGTGGGCTGGAGGTTACAGCATGCTCCCCTAGTTAAAGGTTTTCTCTTCTTGAAGGGTCACAGAGCAAATGAAAATAACCACAAAACAGAAAGGGGAGAAAACTGAGAGAAATGAAACAAGAAATGCCACCCAAAAAGGGAACACGGTTATTTAAGGCTAACCTACACAAACAGAAGGACAGGTGTCTATGTGACCTTAATGGCCAGGTGCGTCTGTAGCAGGTGAGACTTAGAAGCTGTTGCTCCGGGATTTCCAAGTGTTTACTGTGTGCCTGAAGGCAAATGTCTTATGGGACAGAAAGGCAACATCTGTTTCACTGTCACCACAAATACTTAACTTTCCTCTGTCCTGTGATCTTTTCCAGAGAGGTTTGCTTTTCAAAGAAATGCCATCCACAATTGAGAGAGATCTGGAACTACTTTCCATTGTATCTGGGCAGCTTTCTGAGACACCATGGCTACCCAGTGGTGGGTCTTGCCTCCTTTCCAGTGGGCTCATGGGTAGAGGGTACCAGGATGTGTGCATGCATGAGTTTAATTTCTATTTGTTAAGCTCCAGTGACTCCACCAGCAAAGTGGAGGATGGAGTAATTGAAGTCCCTCTATTGGGGGCTCTCCCAGGGAACTTCAGGAGGCTCACTTTTCTAGGGAGAAAACTGGCCTCAAGGGTGGGGATTTTCCATCACCACTACCGAAACCTAAGAAGTGCTTTTCAGCCTCTCTTCTTCTTTCCTTCCACTCCACCCACTCAAAAGAGAAACTTTCCCCAAACCTATAAACGCTGAAAGTATTTAAAGAAATAACACAAATAGCATTTTTGTTGGGTGTCCTTCTTTCACCTCCGCTTCTTTGCAGGAAGGAATTCATGGCCTTTGCAAGTTGCACCAGGAGAGCTTGGAAGATGTGCAAGTATTCAAAATGTGCTTTTTGTTCAGAGGATGCCTGGGAGTTCACTTGGGATCCCACATGCCTGGATTTTTTTTTTTTTTGTATTAGGGCTTGAACCCAAGGGCATTCTATTTTACCTTTGAGCTATACCCCTAGCCCTTTCTATTTTTTTGGTTTTGAAACAGGGTCTTGCTCAGTTGCTAAGAGTCTCCCTAAGTTGCTGAGGTTGTTGGCCTTGAACCTGCAATCATCCTGTCTCAGCCTCCCAAGTACTTGGATTACAGACATGCACCACCATCCTCAGCTCATGCCTAGAAATTTAAGACAGTAAAGAGAAAATGATAGTGAATGCCTCCCACAAAAAGAGTTTGCTTTCTCCAGGGCTCTCAATTGAGGAGCTATACAATATGAAATTCCTTGGATATCATTTACTCATAATCTTATAAAGCAGATTGTCTCTGCCCTAATTTATTTTTCAATTTAGATTGTTAGAAAAAAAACTGGATCCAGGAAAAATGATTCTCTTGGTTCCTTGCCAAGAGAATATATATATATATATATACGTATATATATATATATATGTGTGTGTGTGTGTGTGTGTGTGTGTGTGTGTGTGTGTGTGTGTGTGTGTGTGTGTGTGTGTGTGTGTATCTCCATCCTTTGGTTTATTGATTTCATGATCCTTTCCCAAGGCTTTAAGATTTTTATGAAATTGAACTTCAACTGAAAACAAATGTATTTGGAGATGAGGCTGGTAGAAGGAAACCAGGAACTATATTATGATCAATTATTATAATTATATATTTAATGATGATATAAACAATGTCTATGTACATTTTCCAGCCATTGGACTAACCTCCTTATAAGAATTGTCTTATTTTAAAACTACAATAACCTTATGAAATTGGGCATGGTGGAACATGCCTGTAATCCGAGTACTTGGGAGGCTGAGACAGGAGGATCAAAGGTTCATAGCCAGCCTCAGCAACTTGGTAAGTTGTCTTAGCAACTTAATGAGATCCTGTTTAAAAAAAAAAATGGGGCTGGGGGTGTAGCTCAGAAGTAGAATGCCTCTGTGTTCACCTCCAGTACAAAAGAAAAACAAAAACAAAACCCCTATAAGGTTGGTATGATTATCATGCCCTTATTTTCTGTGGAGGAAACTGAGCTTTAGAATGAAGAAATTTGTCACAATAATGGGAGCTCCAATCCAGATGCTGGGGTTTGACCAGTATACTACCTTGCCCCAGAAAATGTCACTCTTTAGGCATGAATTGCCAAGCAGAGAAGGAAGATAACAAAGCTCACTTTGAGGAAAAGTGTCAAGGCTGCTTTCACTGAATAAGGAGACCCTTGAATCTAAAGCGGAAGGGATTTATTTTACTCCATATTTGAACAATCCCCCAACCCAGGCTTTCTGATAATTAATTAGTTGAATGTTTCTCGAGTGCAAGAGACACTATAGCTCCCTTTGTCTCCTTCCTCCATGAAGTTGCCCTCAAGCACCCATCCTTCTGGGGTTTCTCCCCTACAGCTGACTCCCTGCAGCCCTCCCAAGGAGTAAAGCTCCTTAAAGAACAAAATAATGTCATTTGCAGGAAAATGGATGGAGCCAGAGAATATTATGCTAAGCAAAATCAGCCAGTCTCAGAAAGTCAAGGGTCACATGTTTTCTCTCATATGTGGAAACTAGAGAGGAAAAAGGAAACAACAGGGACTTGAGATAAAACGAGGAGAGAGACCAGTAGAATAGCAACAGAATAGTGGAAGGGGCTTGGGGGAGGGAGATGGAGAGGGAAGTAACAGATCAAATACGAAGCTATCACTCCCAATCTCACTAACATGTGATGGGAGGGAGGAGGGGAGTGGGATGCAGAGGGACATACACCAAGTGCTGTGTGCATGTATGAATATAACACTTTGAATCTCACTGTGATGTATAATTACAATGCACCAATAGAAGTATAAAAAAGATTAAAAAAGAATTTCCTCACACATTTCTGCAATTATTTCATTTGATCTCCACTGAACCTTGTGAAGTAGGCCAGGAAATACATTAAATTTCATTTTTATTATTCCTTTTCCACACACTAGGAAATTGAGTGATTCCAACCACTGAAGAGGGCCAATTAACTTGCCAAGGGCTCTGAGCTACCCTAAATTATGGGCAAGGTTGGAGCCATTACTGGGGACTGTCAGATGTAAGATCCTGTCTGTTCCACGATGCTATGTTCCTCCCTTCGGCATCAAGAGACATTTTCCTCAAGCCTGCTCAGTATAGGCCTTTGAGCAAAGCACTCTGGGTAGGGAAACAGATGAGGTCTCCACCCTTGGAAGTATTATTGTTTTCTTTGGAACATGGTCCTTGTTCTAACCCGATTAGTGACCACACAACTAGTTCATTGCTTTTTCTGGAACTCTTTTGCAAGCACAGTTGGTTTTATACTCCTTTCTCTCCCCCTGGGGATTTTGCACATTGCCCTGCACCCAGCAGGTGCTCTGTGTGTTGGTGTCAATGAAGCCTGTATTAGTGACTGACAGCTGCAGCTTGGTTGAAAGAGCAGAGATGTTGGAATTGGGCCAGTCCACACCCAAGTCTTGCCTCCGCACTTTCTGGTTGTGTGACTCTAGGCAGGCAGCTAGTCTCCCAGTGCCCTGGGCACTTCCACTGTGAAAGGAAGGTCACAGTGTCTACCTCACTGGATGAGGCAAGAACACTGGGATAAAGCAGCTGTGGTCCTGAGTACAGTACTGGGCACATAGCACGCATGCAGGAAATGTTCACCGTCTCATTATTATTATTAGGATACCTACCTTATCACCTTCCTAGTAGAGTTTCAGCTTGTCATCTTGAGCCTGCAAAGCTTCCTCTGTGCATTTCAACACACGCTGCTGCTGAATTGGTACTTGCAGGCAATTCTCTTTTGTCTTCACCCAGGCAATGAGGATGATGGCATTCAAAGCCACAGTCCAGCCAAGTGCAACTTCCCACTGCCACTTCCTCAGCTGCAGAGATGCATATCAGCAGGATCAACCTGGGACCAACCCACTTCACCCAAAACACAAGTGACACTTGGAACAGGAGCCTTTGAACTAGGTCCCTCTGGTTGTTGTTGGTGGCACCCTTACCCCAAACAGAAAGGCGGGGGGAGCTACATTTTAGTCTTCTGAGTATTTCCCATAGGCCTAGCAACCCCTAGAAACTGCGCCCATCCCTGCTCAAAGGCCTCCTTAGTAGAGTGCATTAACGTGGACTAAAGTCATGTCCAGAAGAGCTGATCCCCTCCCCATGTTAAAGTTGGCCACTGCTTCTCTACTTCCCTGCACCCCCTCAGCCAGTCTGGGTTTCACAAGATGCCTGCGAGGCAAATCATTCTGCTTCTGTAATATATCAAATCTGCCTGCTTGTTTTCCTCAAAGCTGCCTCAGAGAAAGGAAATGATGCCTGTGTTGAAATGAGGCCTGTGTTGGAAAGAATAAAACCCGGTTCCACTGAGGCTCCGTGGTACTCAACTCTCCACTCTTGTCGCAGTGGAACCCATAGCAACAAAACTTCTGCAGTGGAGCTATCAATTTATGTTATCTCCAATTCATCTGTCTTTGGGAATCAGGTAAGAGAGAACAATAGATAGCCTGAGGTCCAGAGACCTCCCTCCTTAGACTTCCCAGTCCAGATGCAGCTCCTTTCCATTTCTTTAGCTCTTTCCCTCTTCCCCTGCTCCACTGCTTAGAAACTGGCCTGGGAAGAGGGCTCTTTCTACTGTGAACTATGTACTTAGCATAAATACCTTAAAATAATTTGACAGCCACATGGCTGGACCTGGAATATGTCCAGATGTGTCTCTTGAGACTAGGATGTTTGCTGTTCCACCCTGGCATTTGAACAACTGTTTTTCTCATTTCTGAACCTACTTGTAGTTAACTTTGAGCTCATAGCCTATGCCAGGCTCTACCCTGAGGCTTACCTGCATTCTGTTAAGGCTGACAAAGACGTCATGACGAGCATATGACTTCTATGACCATTTTTCTGTTAAGAAAAGCAAGGGAGATTGAGTTGTTCTAAACACATGCTGCTAACCTGTTTGCCACAGTGACTGCAGTGATAAAATGCTGTGAGCTTTATTCTATTTGGGGAAGAAAGCACCTTGAATGTGGGAACCAAGTTTTTATTTTGTGCCAGGTTCACTACTCGATGGATGTTTCACAAATGCTACAATCAGTCTAACTCTCAGTAAGAATTCATATGAAGCCTTTATGTATTTAGAGCCTTCTGAGTTTATAATAGTATTGAACCCTGTTAGGTGGACAAGGCTAGTACATAATCCATTTGGAGAAGAAGAGTTCATATCAGACAGAGAAATCAATTAAATGCTTAAACTAAAAATAAATATTTCAACATCCAAAGAAAGGGGAGATCAGAATTATGCGGAGGGGGTGGGATTTGAGCTGGCCCTTGAAGATCAAGGCCAATGTCAAGAGGTGGAAACACTTCAATGGACATAACACAAAAAGGTAATGCCACTGTCAATATTTATGAATATTGTGAGGGAACAGGGTAGGAGTTGGCGGGGAGGCTTACCAAGTGCTGTGTGCAAGTATGTATCTATCACTCTGAACTTCATTATGATGTAGGACTACAACACACCAATAAAAAATAATAAAATATTTGGAGAGGGAGAGAATGAGGAGTGGTGGTGAGAAAAAGTAATCTTAGGTGGAGGAGGAAATGGCGAGTTGACTGTAGCAATATAATATACATATTTCTCTTCACAATCACAGCTGGGAATTCTAGAAGCCTCAGAGAGTCTTTTCTCTTGATTAAAAAAAAAAATTCTTCTTGGATCAACAAAAGGATTTTCCTCCTGGACCTGGAGAGGCAAAGGACCATTGACTCTACACTAGGAAGGGAGTTCATTAATTATTACCACCTCCCTTTTGAGATGACAACATGGAGGCTTAGCAAAACTAACCACTGTACCCAAAGTCACACTGCTGGTCACTGTCGGAGCTACAATTCCAGCCCACGTCCATGTGACCCCAAGTTTGTGCCCTTAGTCACTTGTCATTGATTCCCAAGTCATTGAACTTTTTGGAGTGCTAGTTTCCTTATTTGTAAAATATTCATAAATACTTAATAAATAAATAAAATATTCATAAATATTCATACCCTCTCCCATGGTGGAGAGTAGCAAGGAGTAATGTGATCATATAAATAAAGCATCCAGTCCATCCTCAGAAGTCACGGGGATTCAGAAGGGACATTAATTTGTTTTTACCATTCAAAAACAGTGACTGTTAGCCAGGCGTGGTGACGCACACTTGTAATCCCAGAATTTGGGAGGCTGAGACCGGAGGATCTGGGTTCGAGGCCAGCCTCAGCTACCTAGTGAGACCCTCTGCAACTTAATAAGACCCTGTTTCAAAATAATGAATACAAAATAGGACTGGGGGTATAGCTTGGAGGTAGAATGCCCCTGAGTACCTAAAACAAACAAACAAACAAACAAAAAAACAGTGACTGTTTATGTTGGTTTTGTCCTGTATTGTGACATTACACTTCTTCGAGGATTATGTAAGCGCTCAGGAAGTACTCTTACATATTCTGGTGTCTTTCTCAACCCTTATGATATTAAAAAAACCCACAAAAATTGACACTCAGTTACTTTTTATTTTCTCTCTTGCTCTTTCACATAGCTTTATAGATCTCATTGACAGTGAAACTGGGAAAGCTCTTCCTCAGGGATGAGTCTGTAGGTAATGAGAGGTGGAACAAAGCTCTGCTGTCCTTGGATAGGGGTGAATGGGCCTGGGTACCCTTCGATAAAACATTAAATGCTGTTCTATCCCAACACATACCGGGCAGGTGTCTAAGCAGCTGCGGTGGTCTTGGAGATACTAAGTGTGGCACACAAGAGGTTAATGGATATAATTATACCAACATAAAAATGCATGCTGGACTCCTTCCCCTGTTGTGTCTTAGCTGTGGGGGGCTAAAATAAATATTTTAATCAGTTCCAACTTCCAAAAGAGTCTTAGCAGGCCAGACTTCCAAATCTGCCTCCTACCAGGAAAACACTTCCAAATCTCATCAGTTGGCAGTAAATCCTTCCAGAACAAAACCCCCAAACCACAAATGTTTCTAAATAAACAAGGGACTGTGCTTCTTAGATACACAGCTTTGTGTTGCAGCAGGCAGGTTGGAGGGACACAATCTTAGGCAAAAGCAGAACCTCCAGGTCTTCTACCACTTAGCATGAACTGTAGCGTGTCAACACTGAAGCACAGAAGCCCTGTAATCCAGCCAAGCATGGTGGCGCACGCTTGTAATCCCCACATTTGGGAGGCTGAGACTGGAGGATCTGGGTTCCAGGCCAGCCTCAGCTGCTTAGTAAGGCCCTCTGCAACTTAGTGAGACCCTGTTTCAAAATAAAGAATAATAAAAAAAAAATAGGACTGGGGCTGTACTTCAGAGGTAGAATGCCCCAAGGTTCCATCCCCAGTACTGAAAGAGAAGAAAAAAAAAGAAGCCGTGTAATCCAACACCCCCCCCCCTCATTTGACGTTTGATTTGTTTAAACACAGATGAGTCCTAGAGAGTTGGAAGTATCTAAATCCGTAACAAGCTCATAGTAGATTCAAGTAAGGCTTCCTTTTCTTTTTTTTAAATGTCTACATGTTGGATGCCCCCATTCACTGCTATCATTACCTTATCAGGGAGATACCAGTCCTCCTGTTTTACAGATGAGGTTCAAGATTGAAACACAATTGATATGCCCAGCCTCACCACTAGCTATTGCTGAATGTGGAATCTAGTGATCTAATCAGCCCATTCCTAATCTCTGTGTTATGGCCCCCAGGGCCATTTTTGAACAACTGAAGTAAAAATATAGCACAGTAATGAAAAAAAGTGTTCTTCTCAAGAAACTTGGCAAACTTTTAATGTGACACCCTCATTTTATTGCTAAAAAATTTCATAATCTTTTAATGTAGCACATTTACTTTATTTCTATCTAGGCCATTGTCTTTTTAGTTTTGACTCAAAGGGAAAGGGAATCAAGCACATTATATTTTGATCTATATGCTTTGACAAATCTTCATTCATTTAAAAGATATTTATTGCCAGGTGTGGTGCTGCATACCTGTAAATCTAGTACTTGGGGGCTGAAACAGGAGGATCATGGGTTAAGGCCAGTCTTAGCAGTTTAGTGAGACCCTCAAAGTTCAGTGAAACCCTATTTCAAAATAGAAATAAAAAAGACTGGGGAATAGCTCTGAGGTAGAACATACCTGGGCTCAACGGCTGTTAGCTCCCCCCCCCCCAAAAAAAGAAAGAGAGAATTATTGAACTCCTTTTTGTTCCAGGTATGGTACACATCACGAACAAGTTTCTTCTATACCATTTCTTGTAGCTATAGGGACATTATTTACCTCCTGGGGTTAGTTTTGTGTCTTTTCTCTGGATATTTCATTAGTGCTTCAAATTTCCTAAACTGTGAAGCTCTGGGAAGAATTTCCTTGAGACTGAGCTTTTCCAAAGCAGAGGCTATGCCTTATTCTTCTTTAAACATCAACTTTTTGGGATGATGAAATTCTCTATAGCTATACAGTACACTACCATAGCCACTTGCCACATGCGGTTATTAGGCGCTAAAAAATGTAATTTTATTACCTTTTCATTGATGTAAATATAAATATCATGTGTGGATACTCTACTGGAAAGTACAGACCCAGAGCAATGAGGGATGGTTTTGAGAGCAAAAACCCTTCAGTTTCCCTGACCTGTCTTACATAAAGGTCAAGTGTGTGCCCAGCCTCTGTAGGCCAACTGAAAGGCATTCCTAGCAGATAGCACTGTGTGCAGGTGTGCATGCAGAGTGGAAACAACTTGGGGTATCATCAGCACCTGCCAAAAACATTTAGCCTACACTGAGCAATACCCTCACAAACATCTAATATTAGGTGACTTGACATAAAAATCTGAGTTTCTGATTTCTTTCTAAAAAGAAGAAGATAGTCAACACCAAGTCTACGTTTCTTTTTTTTTTTTTTTTTTTTCGGTACTGGGGATTGAACTCAGGAGCATTCTACCTCCAAGCTATACCCCCAGCCCTATTTTTTCTTCTTTATTTTGAAACAGGGTCTCACCAAGTTTTGGAGTGCCTCACTAGATAGCTGAGGCTGGCTGAGAACCCAGATCCTCTGGTCTCAGCCTCCCAAATGCTAGGATTACAAGCATGTGCCACCACGCCCGGCTCTGAGTCTGCATTTCTGCACAGCAGTGATTGGCTGGTGCTGACCAGCATCTGCCACTTTACATGGGTGGAGGGTCTCTAATCCTCCATAGTCCCTGCTATGCTTTGAATGTGTCTTCTAAAGTCCCTATGTTGGGAACTTAATCCTCAAGGTAACAGTGCTGGGAGGTGGGCCCTCAGAGGTGTTTAGGTGAAGAGGGCTCTACAAATATATTCATGCCACTATCAAGGGAATGGGTTTGTACAAGAGTGTGTCCTGCCCCCTCTTACTCTCTCTTGCGTTCTCACTTGTCTTCCACATTCATCCATGGATTTATGCAGCAAGAAGGCTCCTGCCAGATGCAAGCCCTTTGATCTCAGACATTCCCGCCTCTAGAACTGTAAGAATAAATCAGTGCTCTTTATAAATTTCCGTGCTTTGGGTGTTCTGTGATAGCAGCACAAAATGGACTAAGACAGTGCCTACCTTCCCTCCCCCACCTGGCCCCCTTGTTTGC
>PVLC010029283.1:0-20323 GCA_004027655.1 Graphiurus murinus
GGTACTGGGGATTGAACTCAGGGGCATTCTACCTCCGAGCTACACCCCCAGCCCTATTTTTTTATTCTTTATTTTGAAACCGGGTCTCACTAAGTTGCGGAGTGCCTCACTAGGTAGCTGAGGCTGGCCGCGAACCCGGATCCTCCGGTCTCAGCCTCCCGAATGCTGGGATTACAAGCGTGCGCCACCACGCCCGGCTTAACTTGGTGATCTTTTTTTCTTTCCCCTTTTTTTTTTCTTTCTTGTGGAACTGGGGATTAAATAAACCCAAGGGCATTCTTCTCTTAACTGTACCCCCAGTCCTTTTTATTTTTTATTTAGAAACAGGATCTCAATAAGCTGCTGAGGTTAGCCTGAAACCTGTGATTCTTCTGCCAGTCTCCCAAATTCTGGGATTACAGGTATGTGCCAATACACCCAACTGGTAGTAGCCATAAATTTCTTAGAGTCGATATGTATGAAATGCTTAGAATAGTGCTTCACACACAGAAAGTACTGTTAAAGGTTAGTTATTTTTCCCCCTCACAAACATGAATTATACCCTCATGCCACCCCTTCCCATGAACCTGAAGGAGCAGCTACAGTCAGTTGGGTTTTGAATGGCATGTTTATAGCTATATGAAATATCCTGGTTTTTCTTTGGATGATATGTCTTTGCCTTTCTATGTAAAGAAAGAATGCATTTCGAAATATAGGAGGTAGGCAGGGCATGGTAGTGCACGCCTGTAATACCAGGACTTCGGCTGCTGAAACAGGAAGATCACAGGTTCGAGGCCAGCCTCAGCTACTTAGCAAGGCCCTTAGCAACTTAGTGAGCCCCTGTTTCAAAATAAAAAATGAAATAGGACTGGGAGTGTAGCTCAGATGAATACCCCTGGGTTTAATCTCCAGCACCACAAAAAAAAAAAAAAAAAGAAAAAAGAAAAGAAAAAAGGAGGTGGGAAGGTGGGATTATAGTGTTTTTTTTTTTTCCTGTGTATATGTGTGTGTGTGTGTGTGTGTGTGTGTGTGTGTGTGTGTGTGCGTGTGCACGTGCATGCACCGTTTCAAACTGTTCAGGTTTGGCACATTGAACATTTGTTATTTTTGCAACTATGAAAAATACTTATTTTGTTGCTTTTTAAAGAAAGGTAAGAGAAGTCTCATGGGGTGATGAGGGCATAGGTTAGGAGAAACCTGTCCCTTGTGCTCTGGGAGTTGATTAAACCCCCAAGACCAGGCAGAGCTCTTTGGCTCCTAGGGAAATGGGCAGACTTTAAAAATTAATGATTCCCTGCTGTTTGCCTCTCAGAAGAAACCTGTGATTATGTTTTGCTCTTCAGATTTGCCACTTCAGCATCTTGAAAATAAACCAAACAAAGAGAAATTAAAAAGCAGGACTTTACTCCTTCCAACGAACAAAACTGTTGTGAAAATTTCCCAGATTTTGAGAGGTTTAGCTTGCTTCCTGCCCCTAATTGCTCTATTAATTTAATCTGCTCAAAGTCTCCCAAGAGCCTAAGTCCTGGGTCTTTCTTTGGCGCTGGTCCGGGCTGGTCTGGGCTGGTCTCTTCCACAGAGAGCTGAGCTGAGCGGCTTTGGTTACCCTGAGTACTATTTTGCTAGCTTTCTCCTTCCAAGAGGGTTTCTCCTGACCTAATTAAATGAGCTCTGGTATTTGTGCAAAGTTGCACATTAAGTGAAATGATGTGAACTTATTTTCCTTTCTCCAGTAGAGACTTGGCACTACGCATTTGTCCTAATTTTCTTGTTTTGGCTCCTGATCATTTCTCTGGTGGGCACTTAGTAGCTTCATGTGTAACTAGTGTAAATTGGTTCTTTGCATAAAAACAGACTCTGAGCAAGTTAGTTTATCTTTCTGGGCCTTTGTTTTCTTATCTGTAAAGTGGAGATAGAAACATACACATTCATTTCCTAGTGTTGCCATAACTAATAGCCACAAACAAGGAGAGCCAGGCACGGTCGTGGGCACCTACAATCCTGTTGAAGGAGAAGAGAAGATTCCATGAAGGGTTGGGGGAGTCCCAGTGCCAGAGAGGAGACGCCACTGGGGATAGGTGTGGTCCTTGGCTCACGTGATGGAAAAGAATTTCAGCAAGCGCCAGTCAGAGACATAGACAGAGGTTTATTTAGGAAAGCAAAGAATATACATTCAAGGGAGAATGCAGGCCATCTCAAGAGATAGATGCTTTGGGGGAGTTTGTGGCTCTTATTTTAAAGGAAAATTGGTGAAGAGTGGTCATGAGAAGGTCTGTGAGAATTACAAGACGGCTATTGGTAGCCCTGTCATTACTGAATCCTTAGGCTGATCATGGTCTCCACCATCTGATCAATAGATAACACTGGAAAGTCCCCTAAATTATAGGATTCTCAAAATATTGTATGTCTTGCTTAAAGTGTTTGTTGGAATGTTAATTAACAGAGCACAGGGTAATTATAGTTTTGAGGGGGTTTTTTGGTTAACTTTAAGATTTACAGATTTTCCAGGAATTTGGAAGAGACAGCCCTGGGAAAGAACTGGTTTGGGTAGTAAAAATATGAGGAACTTTAGCATCAGGCTTTTATATTAAAGATATATTTTACTTTCCTTCCTTTCTGTCTCCTTTCTACCTATTTCTTTTAGTGTTTTAACCTGCCTCAATTCCAGCTTCTCCTGAGGCTGGGGCCAGAGGATCATGAGTTCAAGACCAGACTAGGCAATTTAGCAAGATCTTGTCTCAGAGTAATAATAATAATAAATAAAAGAAGCAAGTCATGGTGACACACATCTGTAATCCCAGTACTTGGGAGGATGGGACAGGAGGATCACAGATTGGAGGACAGCCTTGACAACTTAGCAAGCCCCTCAGCAACTTAGCAAGACCCTGTATCAAAATTAAAAAAAATAAAATAGGGCTGGGGGTGTAGTTCAGAGGTAGAATGCCCCTGGCTTCAATTATTAGTAACACAATAAATAATAATAATAATAATTATTATTACTATTATTTATTCTCTCTCATAGAGAGAATGAATAAAATAAAAATACTTTAGAAGCCAAAAGCATAGAATCAAGATGTCAGAAATGCCATTTCTTCCAAAGGTTCTCTGGGAGAATTCTTCCAACTGTTAATTAAAACTACAGAAGGCTGTTGTTTTAGACTAAGCTCCTGCACTGTGCCCCAACACATAGGACTAAAAATCAAAATGTAGTCACTCATGCTAAAGCTCCTCTTCAAGCTGAAACTAAGCTGTTTATCTGACCTCCAAGAAATCAAGGATGAGAGAAAACAGCCAAATTTCCCAAACAGGCCAATTTTGCTGTTGTTGCTATTTTCATGTGGTTCTGGGATAAGACCCAGAGCCTAATGTTTAGGCTCTCTCTACCAAGCAGCTACACCCCAGCTTTCTTTACTCATAGATAAAATAGTAGACCCAAGTTTCTTTGGTTTATTTATTTTGTTTCTAACCTGTGTGCTGATAAGGAACATAAGGCTGTTTAGTAACTAAGCTTGCAAAGCCCATTTCCTGATGTTTGTAAAAGGTTAATGAATATCTTATAGATTGTCTTGAGGCATTGCTTTTTCAGCTAATATTGAGGAATCATAATCCATCCAGTCATCTTGTGTTTCTAAGAAATTTTCCTTTATAATTAATGTGAAAGCAAAGCCCAAAGCACCCCAAATTTCCAGAATATAACATAAAGCAAAGTGGGATATGCCACGCATCCAGCGGACTAAGCCTTGCTCAAGATCCAGCTATTTAGGTGTCGTGGCACCTGCGGGTCCCTCTGTTGATGAAGTGTAAGACCCTCCAATTCACCAAATCACAATGAAACTTGCTACCCTCTCTCACAGACTCCATACCTTGTTCAAGAGACTTTTAATTGCCATATTCAGGCAGCCAGGTATAGATCTGGCTTGAGACAGGGCTAAGCAGCCAACCAGGCTTGAGGGCAGCCAGCTATCCATAAGCTTACCTAAAATCACAGACGTAAATGCTCAGGGCAACGAGGGCCCTGGAAACTTCCAACCATCTAGGAAAAGGCAACAGGGTTTCCCAGCCTCGACTGAGCGGCCTGCACTGGTCCCTGCATCCCTGCAGTAGAATTGGTAGAGTCGTTTGTTACTAAGCAGGGCTCACAGGAGACCACTGCACTTGGGAAGACAAGGGCCAGTCCCCATTTCCAAAAGGGAAAGGGGCAAGAGGAGAGAGGCCTTATCCGCTCTGCCATGGTACAGGGGATGGGTCTAGGCTCTTTGAGGTTAATTCTGTTATTAACTGTATTCAAAGGATTCAGTGTTCTCTAACTGCACCCTGAGATGATGCTGTTTTGCAGTTTTTTCTTCGTTATTTCAAGTCCTTTGCTTTTATCTTCTAACAGAAATGGTGGTTAGGGAGTGAGGGTATTTGTGGGCTTCAGACTTAATTAAATCTGAAAAGTAAATTGAATGTCACTAAACTTCAGGCCTGCTGCCAGCATGACAGTAACCATTCCACACAGTTACTACAGCCACGCGTCTCCTCTCTTCTGAGAAACAAAGACTTACTGAGAAATTACTCAAGAGAAAGACCAACCCTTATATTTTAATATTTAACAAACAACAAGAAACCTTTTGACAAGAAAGACACCACATTAAACAGTTAAGTCTTCAAGGGAATATTTTAAAGCTTAAATGTTGAATGCTTCTCCAAGACTATTTGGCCAGGCTATTGCATATTTAAAGATCTTGCCTTGATAGTTGGGTGTGTAATCACAATACTTGTAAGGTTGAGACAGGAGGATTACAGGTTCGAGGACCTCAGCAGCTTAGCAAGACCCTCAGCAACTTAGCAAAACCCTGTTTCAAAATAAAAAATTAAAAGCCAAGTGTGATGGCTCACGCTTGTAATCCAAGTACTTGGGAGGCTGAGACAGAAGGATCCGTGTTCCTGGCCAGCCTTAGCTACTTAGTGAGGCCCTTCACAACTTAGTGAAATCCTGTTTCAAAATAAAGAATAAAAAATAGGACTGGGAGCCGGGCGTGGTGGCACATGCTTGTAATCCCAGCATTCGGGAGGCTGAGACCAGAGGATCCGGGTTCGAGGCCAGTCTCAGTTACCTAGTGAGGAACTCCGCAACTTAGTGAGACTCGGTTTCAAAATAAAGAATAAAAAATAGGGCTGGGGGTGTAGCTCAGAGGTAGAACACCCCTGAGTTCAATCCCCAGTACCGCAAAAAAAAAAAAAAAAAAAAAAAAAAAATAGGACTGGGGGTGTAGCTCGGAGGTAGATGCCCCTGGGTTCAATCCCCAGTACCAAAAAAATAAAAATTAAACTTAAAAAATTAAAAATTAAAAAAGAAAGCTGAGGGTGTAGCTTGGAGATAGAATGTGCTTGGGTTCAATTCCCAATATAAAGAAAAAATTCAGAGAAGAGCCCAGTGAAGTGGTGCAGGCCTGTGATCCCAGAGACTCAGGAGGCTGAGTGAGGAGGACCGCAAGTTCTAGGCTAACCTTGGAGCTTAGACTCTGTCTCAAAATAAAAAATAAAAAGGGATGGGAATGTAGATCAGTTGTAGAGCGCCCTGGGTTTTTTCCCCAGTTACTGCTAAGTAGCTAAATAAGTAAAAATATATTTAAAAAAAATCCAGAGTGTCTAGCCGGGCGTGGTGGCGCACGCTTGTAATCCCAGCATTCGGGAGGCTGAGACCGGAGGATCCGAGTTCGAGGCCAGCCTCAGCTACCTAGTGAGGCACTCTGCAACTTAGTGAGTTTCAAAGTAAAGAATAAAAAATAGGGCTGGGGTGTAGCTTGGAGGTAGAATGCCCCTGAGTTCAATCCCCAGTACCACAAAAAATAAAATAAAACAAAACAAAATAAAGAATAAAAAATAGGGCTGGTGGTGTAGCTCGGAGGTAGAATGCTCCTGAGTTCAATCCCCAGTATCAAGGAAAAAAAAAAAAAAAAAAATCCAGAGTGTCTGAAATATCCCATTCGACAGGAAAGTCTAGTGTCCACAAGTTCCCAGGAGAGTGAAGTTCTGGGGGCCTGTCATTTTCACCTTGTGCTTCTGGGGAGGAGTTCAGTTCAGGGCACCCAAACATGAGACTGAGCCCTTCCTTGTTTTCTATAAATTCACACTGACACATCTTTGTGTGTGTAGCAGAATTTACTTGTACTAACAATTCAGGAAGAAGAGGCATTTGCATGGCAGAAAATCAGACAGCTTTAAAGAGAACATTAACCATCCTTCAGTCCCTCCTTGGACATGTTGGGAAAAACCTCCCTCCACCATTTCTGCAGCCTTCTGCCTGGTCACATAATCATCTCTAATCTTGCTTCCTTTTCTCTTCTTGCCTCCTTTCCTTTCTCTCAGGAGAAAACAAAACAATACAAAAACCACCCATGTCATCAACACACACACACACACACATTCACATACACATGTGCATGCACACTCACACACAAATTCCTCCTTGTGTTTTTCTCCAGGCCTTGTTTACATATTGAAGAACCACCCTGAAGTTTGGAAATTACCACTCCTAAGGAAAGGCTCTTAAATTCTAGAACAAACCAATCCCCATCCCTGGTCTTTACCTGGTTATTGGTAGGGGACTAAGGTGATATGAGGTTAGTTTTCTAGTTACTGGCTCACAGTTTTCCCATCTATGAAATGAGGATATAATGGCACTTGCTTCATAGAACTGATTCGAGAATGAGTACGCTGACAAAGTCGTAGACACAGTGTTTGGCACACTACACAGATAAGAGTTACCTATTCTGGCTTGTCTCCTCTCTTCCTTCCTCCTGTGGTCCTGTTCAGACATTTAGGCCCTGGTCAAGCGCCAAGTGCCAACTCCCGTGGAGACTTTTGTGAGCTTTCCTAGACAGAAATAAAAATTCCCTCCTGCAAAATTTTCTTTTCTTTTTGTTTTGAGATTGGAGATTGAGCCCATACTAGGCAATCACTCTGCCACTGAGCTACATCCCCTACATCCACAGACCTTTCTGTTGTTGTTGTTATTTTAAGACAGGGTCTTGCTAAGTTGCCCAGGCTAAACTTGATCCTCCTGCCTCAGCCCTCTGAGTAGCTGGGATTACCAATGTTCGAGACGACGCCCCGATTCCCTTCTGTAATTCTTGTGACACTGGGTTTACATTTCCCTTTTGGTGAAAAGAAATGTTAAGATGAATAAAACAAACTCCTAAACAAGCTTACACTCTGGAGGGAAAGATGGACATGGGCATCTAGACAAAGAAATGATCCGAGAAGGAAGCCGGGGGTGGAGGGAAGAAGGAAGAGCAGCGAAGCTTGTAGCTGGCTTCCAGGTGTTAAATTCAAAATCAGCAATGCAAATGTCGTCAGTGCAGAATACCAGGAGGCAGTGCTTCGATTTGGTCAATGCAAATTTGCCATGTGCAGTTTTAGGACTTACTACTTTTGCATCATGTGAATTATTTTAACATTGTATCAATCAAAGTTCATGCAAGGAGGCAGGACCACTATAAGTTATGAGATAAACAACTTGTTATAGAAAATGAACCTTAGACAATTTGGGGGTTGGGAATGGGGGAAGTAAAGGTATTGGAAGAGGGAGTTGAAGAATCCGAGAAAAGTCACTAACCAGCCATGGCTTGCAGGGGACTCTGGAACCCAGTCTATGGAGAGCTGCTGGCTCCTTTTGACTACTGCCCTTGTGAGTTTGCAGCGCAGTGTCTGCTGGCAGTCCTGGGGTTGTTGTTGTTGGCAGAGTTGGCAGACAGAAAGAACCGCTGGAGCAGGAGTGAGGAAGAACAAGGGCCATCTGGAACCTGCTGGCATGTCGGTGTGTCTCGCCACCTCGCACCAACAACCTTTAGAGTATAACTGTGCCCACTTCATCTCTGCTTCCGAAATCTCACACAACTTCACTTTGGGGTTAACTCTACCCAGACTCATACAGAAAGAGAAATTCTTGGAAGCATAGGTCCCAGTAAAACAAACAATCCAGCATAACAGTTATGAATCTCAAGCTTCATTGCAATTGGGTAAATGACTGATTGTTAATCTTTTTTCATGGAATAAAAACTAAAGAATATTAACAGGACAAAGTTATAGAATCTGGATAAATGGCAGGATCAAAATTTCAGAATAAAGCCAGGCGTGGTGGCTCACACTTGTAATCCCAGCATTTGGGAGGCTAAGACCGGAGGATCTGGGTTCTCCGCCAGCCTCAGCTACCTAGTGAGGCACTCCGCAACTTAGTGAGACCCTGTTTCAAAATAAAGAATAAAAAAAAGCCGGGCGTGGTGGCGCACGCTTGTAATCCCAGCATTCGGGAGGCTGAGACTGGAGGATCCGGGTTCGCGGCCAGCCTCAGCTACCTAGTGAGGCACTCCGCAACTTAGTGAGACTTGGTTTCAAAATAAAGAATAAAAAATAGGACTGGGGGGTGTAGCTCAGAGGTAGAATGCCCCTGAGTTCCATCCCCAGTACCACAAAAAAAAAAAAAAAAAAAAAAAAGAATAAAAAATAGTGCTGGTGGTATAGCTTGGAGGTAGAATGGTAGGATTGAACCCCCAGTACTGCAAAAAAAAAAAAATTTTTTTTCAGAATACAGCTGGGTGTGGTAGCTGATGCTTGTAATCTCAGTACTTGGGAGACTGAGATAGAAGTATTGCAGGTTTGCGGCCAGCCTCAGCTACTTAGTGAGGCCCTCTGCAACTTAGTGAGACCCTGTTTCAAAATAAATAATAAATATAGGGCTTGGGGTGTACTCAGAGGTAGAATGTCCTTGGGTTCAATCCCCAGCACTACAAAAAAATTTTTTTCAGAATCCAAAATCACACTCACACATATGTGGAGCGTGATTTAATAATATAATGTGTAATATTATACATTTTATTTCCTTTCTTCCTTCCTTCCTTTCTTTCTTCCTTCCTTTCTTTCTTTGTGTGTATGTGTGTGTGTGGTACTAGGGGTTGAACCCAGGGGCATTCTACCTTAGAGCTACACCCCCAGCCCTATTTTATTTTTGTTTTGAAATAGGGTCTTGCTAGGTTGATGAGAGTCTCATTATTTGCTGAGGCTGTCCTTGAACCTGTGATCCTTCTATCTCAGCCTTCCAAGTACTGGGATTACAGGTATGTGCCACCACATCCAGCTCCATAGAGATGTTTCTACAGAACAATGGGAAAGAGCAGTCCTTTCAAACAAATAAATGGAATGGGTCAATTGTGTGTCCAAATGGAATTAACATTAATCTTGATCCTTACTTCACAACATAAATAAACATAGCCTCCAAGCACTATAGATCTAAATGTGAAAGACAAAACAATAAATCTTATGGCATATAAAATGTGAGACTATCTCCATGACTTTGAAGTTTGGTATGATTTTTTTCCTTGTTTGTTTGTTTGTGATAAGGTCTTGCTAAATTGCTCAAACTTGTTGATCCTCCTATCTCAGTTTCCCAAGTCACTGGGACTACAAGTCACTATATCCAGTAGGTAAGATTTCTTAACTAGAACACAAAAAACACTAATGCTTTTGGGAGAAGATGTTGGACAACTGTAAAATACAGTTGCCGTTGTTGGAGTATAAATTAATTCAGCCATTTTGGAAAATTGATAGTATTTACTGAAGTTGAATATGTTCATACCCTATATTCCAGCTGTTTTACTTCTAGATATGTACCCAATATAAATGTGTATATAGGTATACCAAACACTTGTATAAGAATGTTCATAGAAGCTTTAACTAAACCCAAATGTGGTGGCACGCCCTTGTAATCCTAGTAGTTGGGAGGCTGAGACTGGAGGATCGAAGGTTCAAGGACAGCCTCAGAAATTTAGTGAGGCTCTCAGCAACCTAGTGAGACCCTGTTTCCAAATAAGAAATAAAATCAATCTGAGGATGTAGCTCGGAGGTAGAATATAGTGAAAACCAGGAGGCAAGATAAATTTCCATCAACACTAGAATACATTAATAAATTTAGTAAGATCATACTATAAAACACTATATAGCAATAAAGATAAATTACTGTTATATACAACAGCATAGGTGAATCTCACAAGCATAATTTTGAGCAAAAGAAGCCAAATGAATAAATTCCTTCTGCATGACTATATAAATTTCTCTTTTTTTCTTTCTTCTCTCTCTGCAGTACTGGGCATTAAACCCAGGGCCTCACACATGCTAGACAAGAACTTGACCACTGAGTCACAACCTCAGCTCTCCGAATAAATTTCAAAATGGCGCAACTGAACTATGATATTAGAAGTCAGGATGGTAGTTTCCTTGAGGAAACAGAGATTGATGACTAGGCGAGGAAATGAGAGATACTTCTAATATGCCAGGGACATTTCATTACTTCATCTAGAAGGTGGTTACGTGATGGTGATACTTCATTAAACTACACATATAGTATATAATATGATATATTCCTGTATGTATGTCTATGTGAAATTTTCGGAGCTTATTTTAGGAAAACACTGAAAGTCTTCTGTGTTACCCATCATTGCCAGTCAACACATGCAAGTCTCTCTCACTTCTTAGCCCCTTTAACCCTCCTACACTATTTCCTACCCCCTTACTCTAAAAAAAAAACATTTTTGCTTCCATAATTCCTCTCGCATCTTGGATCCCTAAGTTTATTACTCAACAAGTATTTCTTGAATATTCACCATGTGCCAAGCACTGAACCAGGCACAGAGCTTCCAGTGGTGAATGAGCTGGCCAACAACCTGTGGACCTTTGGCTTCCGGCGCAAAAAAGCTTCTAGACAGATTCTTCTTCTTCTTCTTCTTCTTCTTCTTCTTCTTCTTCTTCTTCTTCTTCTTCTTCTTCTTCTCCTTCCTTCCTTCCTTCCTTCCTTCCTTCTTTCTTTCTTTCTTTCCTCCTCCTCCTTCTCCTCCTCCTCCTCCTCTTCCTCCTCCTCCTCCTCACTGGAAATTGAACCCAGGGACATTCTAAATCTGCAAGCTACACCCCCAGCATCTTTTATTTTTTATTTTGAAACAGGGTCTTGCTAGATTGCTGAGAGTCTCACTAAATTGCTGAGGCTGGCCTCAAACCTGTGATTCCCCTGTCTTAGCCTCCCAAGTACTGGGATTACAAGTGTGTACCATGCTCAGCACAATTGATTTTTTTTTTTTTTTTTTTGCAGTACCAGGGATTGAACTCAGGGGCATTCTACCTCCGAGCTACACCCCCAGCCCTATTTTTTATTCTTTTTTTTTTTTTTTGCGGTACTGGGGATTGAACTCAGGGGCATTCTACCTCTGAGCTAAACCCCCAGCCCTATTTTTTTTATTCTTTATTTTGAAACCGAGTCTCACTAAGTTGCGGAGTGCCTCACTAGGTAGCTGAAGCTGGCCTCGAACCCGGATCCTCCGGTCTCAGCCTCCCAAATGCTGGGATTACAAGCGTGCGCCACCACGCCCGGCTCACTCTCCCTCTCTTGACAATTGATTCTTAACTGACTCTTCTTTCCACCTCCTACAATTATGCCTTCTCCAAAGTTCTAGTCAGCGTCTCAAAATCTACTGTTTGGGCCCTTACTGACTCTATCACTCCCCACACCATCCCTGGGTAAAACCTCAGCATCATCTGGCAACTCTCCAACCTCTGTTCAGAGACCTGCCTCAACCTGCCTATTGCTCCCTTCTAAATATGCTTGCCCACTCCTGCTTTTTCCTGACACCCTTGCTACTTCTGCTACAATGGTCTCCTCTTTCAGGGCCCATTGTGGACAGGGAGCCACTCAAGCTGTTTTGAGCAGAATTCAGGTTCAGATGACTAACAAACTGTTGAAAAATCTGGCGAAGAAAGTTGAAACAGAATTTCCAGGAACAATGCCCAACTCTCAGAAACCTGCTACTTCCATCAAAAGTTGGAAAATCAGCTGAGTGTGATGGTGCATGCTTATAATCCTAGTACTTGGGAGGCTAAGACAAGAGGGTCACAGGTTGGAAGTGAGCCTCAGCAATTTAGTGAGACCCTCAGCAACTTAGCAAGACTTCTGTTTCAAAATAAAAGATTTTAAAAAGAGATGGGAGTGTAGAACATCCTTGGGTTCAATCTCCAGTACAAAAACAAACAAACAAACAAAAAAACAGCTAGGTATGGTGGCTTATGCCTGTAATCCCAGTAATTAGGAGGCTGAGACAGGAAGATCCGAGACTTGAAGTTAGACTCAGCGATTTAGTGAGACCCTTAGCAACTTAGTCAGGCCCTGTTTCAAAATAAAATAAACAAACAAATAAATTTTAAAAAGAACTAGGGTGTAGTTCAGAGGTAGAATGCTCCTTGGTTCAATCATCAGTATCAAAAACAAACAAATAAAAAATTGAGAAACCAGCACTGCCACCCCAGTAGTCCCTGAATCAAGAAGCAAATGCCAGATGCAGAGTTGCACATCTCTAACTCCAAAACTTGGGAGGGTAAGATAGGAGGAGCGCAGGTTGGAGACCACCCTCAGCAATTAAGTAGTGAGATCCTCAGCAACTTAGCAAGACCTTGTTTCAAAATAAAAAGAGCTGGAGGCGCAGCTTAGAGGTAGAATGCCCTTGGGTTCAATCCCCAGAACCAAAGGGAAAGAAACCAAAAGAAAACCAAAAAGAAGCCGGGGCCAGCAGCACCAAGCTGCTTCCGTGTCAACCATGCTGGCTGTGCGGAGCTGTGTAAAGTACTCGAGTCATGGTTTCAGCTTCTGGGCGTTACCGGAGCAGGTTGCAGTGGATGTGAGCAAGCCCGTCCCTGCTCTTCTTCAAGATTCCAATTCCCTTCTGCTCTCTGCAAGGCCTGCTCGCCTTCCTCCCAGGCCTTAAAGCCTCCCACGATTCGTCCTCTCCGTTGAATTTGGGGGAGTCACTTTGCCTCTGTGATCAGATCCCAGCTCATTTTCCTGATTTCCGTCCTGCGTCCTGCTCCACAGCTAGGATTCCCTGCACCCAGCCAGGCATCGTCCTCAACACCTCTGCTCTTTCCCACCTCCCACCTGATTTCCCCGTAAAGTACAAAACCGCCTTCCTTCCCGGCCCATTCCAAACGCCCTGGCCTTCCCACCTTCTTCTGACACCCTCAACCCAGGGCCCTCTGCCGCAGCTCCACACAGAGCTAATCCCACCACCTCAGGGAGGCGCAAGGGACACAGCCCCGCTATCTGCGGCTTTCACACCCATAATCCAACCGGCAGCGGAGAGAGATAAATTTGCGTTTGTTCTAAACATTTACTGGCTTTTTTGGTCACAATTCCCTAAACAATAGTATAACAACTATTTCCATGGCATTTACATTATGTTAGGTATTAAGTCATCTAGAGCTGGTTTAAAGTCTTCAGGAAGACATTCATAGGTTATATGCAAACACTTTGCATTTTCTATAAGAGATTTACTTGAGCATCCAAGGATTTGGGCGCTCAAAGGGGGAGCTGGAGTCAATTCCCCTGTGTCTAGGGACAAAAAGATGTGGGCTGGAATCCTCGCTATGCACGCGCAAGTGCAATCTCCCCAAACTCAAAGCCTCGGTGTGCTCTATAAAATGAGGGTAATAATAGAAGCTACTTCACAGGCAGGTTGGAAGACCTGGCTGAGATACGCTGCCAGTGCAGCATATGACGGGACTGTGAGTATTGTCTTACTTGTCTTTGCTCCCCTCACCTGGGCACTCAACAGATACCCACATCATGAACAGACAAGCCGAACCACGCAGCAATTTGGGCTTTGGGTAACCCCAAGGCCAAACCAAGGTGATGTTGGTGGCTTCTCTGTACAGGCCCCTGACTAGGGTCAGGTTAGGACACTAGTATGAGCGAACAGTTTCCACTCGTTTTGTCAAGTCAGAGGAAAATAAAGACTAAAACAAGTGGGGCTTACCTACCCCACAGTGCAGGCCCAGCAAGTGACCAGGGTGTCATAGATCAAAAACAGTGAGAAAGGTTAGCCTCAAAAATCTTTATTTGCTGGGTGTGGTGGTGCATGCCTGTAATCTCAGTATTTGGGAGGCTGAGACAGGAGGCCAGCCTCAGCAATTTAATGAGACTCTCAGCAACTTAGTGAGACCCTGTTTCAAAATAAAAATTTAAAAGAACTGGAGGTGTAGCTCAAAGGTAGAATATCCCTGGGTTCAATTTCCAGTACCAAAAAAAAAAAAAAAACCTCTTTATTTGCAGGACTCTGATCTCCATGCTGAGAGAGGTCGCTTCCTGACACAGTGAGCAGAAAGGAGACAGATCTCAGACCCTGGGCCCAAGGGGAAAGAACTCATACAACCTCAGATGCCGCTAGAGGAGCACGAATCAACACACTCCACTTTGCAGACTCGCGTGGCAGCATTTATTAAGTGGGAAGGTGTAGCTACCCTGGGTCTCCGGCTGGGTCTCCACGTAAGAGAGATGTGCTTACAAGGAGACTGGTGAGGGGAGATACATTGCTGCCTTGTTTATGAAATGCAGAAACTAAAAACAACCCAAAATCCATTAGAGAAACATAAATAGAATGTGACGGATTTAAGCATTAAAATACAAAATAGCAAATGAAAAGGCCTGAGCTGAGTGTATATGTGTGCGAGTGCATGTGTGTGCATACGAGTGTGTGTGTGTGTGTGTGTGTGTGTGTGTGTGTGTGTGTGATGCTGGGGATGGAGCTGGAACCCAGGGCCTCACACGTGCTAGGCAAGGGCTCTACCACTGAACTGTATCCTCAACTCAGGAACTAGACTTTTGCATATTTAATATGGATCTATTCCAAAAGTATAATCTTTGGGCGTGGTAACACACACCTGTAATCCTAGCTACCCAGGAGGCTGAGGCAGAGGGACTGCAATTCAAGGCCAGGCCAATCTTGGAAACTTAGCAAGATCTTGTCAAAATAAAAATAAAAAAACACTAGAGATGTATTTTAGTGGCAGAGCTCTCGCCTAGCATGCACGAGACCTTGTTTTGATTCTCAATAACTGAAAAAAAAAGTATACGTGTGTGTGTGTGTGTGTGTGTGTGTGTGTGTGTGTGTGTTTATAGTGCTGGGGATCAACTCCAAAGCCTCATGCATGCTAGGCTAGCTGCACTGAGCTACACCCCAGCCATCAAAAATATAATCTGAAGTAATAAAACAAATTGCAGCATGATGCATTCAGTATGATGCCATATGATATAGAAGCAATCAGTACCATGTATTGTTCAGGGCTGCATATATATACAATCTTTAAACAGTGAGCTGAAGGGACTCATGCTATAGTTTTTTTGTTTGTTTGTTTTTTGCAGTACCGGGAATGGAACCCAGAGGCATTCTACTTCCAAGCTACACTAAGTTGCAGAGGGCTTCACTAAGTAGTTGAGGCTGGCCAAGAACCTGCATTCCTCCTGTCTCAGCCTCCCCAGTACTGAGATTACTGTAGTTACTTTTGAAAGGAGAATTCAACTAAAAGCCAGAAGGACTTAGTTTTTCTCTGTAATGTTTTATTTCTTTCAATGAAAAAAAAAAAAAAAAACCCTTAAGGCCTTGAAGGACAAACAATGACAACTGAATTTAGGAGGAGGGTTGGGATATAAAAATACTCTCCTATATGAAAAAGTGGGTATTTTCCTCAGAAAACAAAATGTGTCCTATGTAGTCAGGGTTTTGGATATATATGTGTGTATGTTGTTGCATGTGTTGGATGGTGATGGACTGGTGAGAAACTTTCCCTAACGTTCTTCAGGAATATCCATTTTCAGACAAAAGAGGTTAATCACTGTTATGGCTCCCTGCCCCACCCCCACCTCGACTAAGGATTAAACCCAAGGGTGCTCTACCCATGAGCTACACCCCAAGCCCTGTTGATTTTTTATTTTGAGATGGGTAGGGGTTTGACTAAGTTGCCCAGGCTGGCCTCCAACTTTTGATCCTCCTGCTTCAGCCTCCTGAGTAGGTGTGTGCCACCGCGCCTGATACTGCCACGGCTTTTGATTCTGAGCAACTGGCTGGGGTTCTTAAACACCTAAGGGAACTGGATGGGGTGGCGCACGCTTGTAATCCTGTCATGGGATAACACAGTGCCACTCGTGGGTCCTTGGCCTCTGTGATAAAAAGAATTTTAACATGTGCCAGTCAGGAACAAAAGGCAGATATTTATTCAGGAAAGTAAGGGACTCAGGGAAAGAGGTAAGTGGAGATCTTCCGGGCCATGCAGGCAAGAGAGAGAGCGGAAAAAGGAGGAAGGGGCTTTTTTTTTATAAACTTTTAAGAGGGGTGGGCACAGAAGCAGTCTGGACCTCCTCCTTTTTCAGGTATAGATGGGCGATAGGTGGACGTTCCAAGTTGGATCCTCCTCTTCGTCAGGTTTCAAGATGGATCTGACCTTGGCCCTGAATCTCGGGTGGGGGCAGGGCTTCAGGGGATTAGGGTATGGGACCTCCTAAGAAATTTCCAAGGGATGGAGTTAGCTTAAAACTCTCCAGATTTTAAAACTATACTTTTCCTTTCCTCCTTACAGCCTTCCTACCTAAATTTTATTACTTCTATTCTACCTCATCAGTCCCAGTACTTGGGAGGCTGAGACAGGAGGATCGAGGTTCTTCACGGCCAGCCTCAGCTACTTAGTGAGGCCCTCCACAACTTGGTGAGACCCTGTTTCAAAATAAAGAATAAAAAATAGGGCTGCGATGTAGCTCAGAGGTAGAATGTCACTGGGTTCATTCCCCAGTACTATGACAAAACAAAACAAATACCTCAGGCCCTCTTTGACCCTTTGACAAATGCTGTGACCTCTACACTCTAGGGGAGTGTTCGTGTGCCCACAGTCCGGCATCATTTCAGGGAGTGTGCAGCCCAGGGTGCAAGTCTGCACGCCTAGAGGACAGCATGTGGTTGGCTATTTTCAATCTCCAGGACAACCACATTGAAATGTATGGCAGAAAGCTGGGGATGCAGATCAGTGGTAGAGGACTTGCCTAGCATCACAATGCCCTGGGTTCCATCCCCAGCACCACAGGACAGGGTGGGGGAGGGCGGGAGTGGGGGTGGGGGTGAGAAAAAGAAATGTATGACAGAGCAACAAAAGGCTTGTTAAAGTAAGATTTGAACACGATAAGCACAGTACTGTCTTTGAGGAAAGGTTTTGACTGTGTGTGTATGAAAGCTGCTGAAGCCCTAAAAATATAATCACAGCTTCTCAAGTGCCCTCAGTTTGCATCCTGCACTGTAATGTAAATAAGTCGGATCATCTGGGAAACTTGAGACTCAGCAGCCCAGCAGTCAGCCAGTGTAAATGTCAGCATCCTTGTCCCTGAAGCAGCCTCTCTTAGCCTGCAGCAGGAAATTTACAGAAACCAGTTTAGTGTTGCAGGACTGTCTGTTCTCCTGCAGGGACCACACAGTGGCTAGACTGTGGCCCTAGTGTCCAGCTTGCTTGCTGTGGGGTCAGCCTCTGCTGCCCCTTGCTAGAAGGCCTCAAGGTTTCACCCAACACCCTGTGTGGTGCAGAGACTTTCCCTCCCTGGAACTCGTAGCCCTGTCTTGCCCCCTGACCTCAGCCTAGGAGTATGATGGCTTTGTTATTTGTATTACCATCGTCATCATCAGCATCAGCATCATTATTCATTTTAGGCATGCCTGTAACCCCAGTGACTCAGGAGGCTGAGACAGTTGAATCACAAGTTTGAGGCCAGCCTGGGCAACTTAGCAAGACCCTGCCTCAAAATAAAAAAATAAGCTGGATGTGGTAATGCTTACTTGTAATCCCAGTACTTGGGAGGCTGAGACAGGAGGACTGCAGGTTCACAGCCAGGCTCAGCAACTTAGTGAGGCTCTCTGTAACTTAGACCCTGTTTCCAAATAAAAATAAAATAGGGCTGGGGGTATAGATAAATATGCTTCTGGGTTTCATCCCTAGTGTTACAAAATAAATAAATAAATAAATAAATAAATAAATAAATAAATAAATAAATAAAAATAAAAGATAAAAGCCAGTGTGGCAGTACACACCTGTAATCCCAATACTTGGGAGGCTGAGAGAAGAAGATCACATGTTCAAAGCCAGCCTCAGCAACTTAGCAAGGCTCCCAACAACCTAGTGAGACCCTGTTTCCAAATAAGAAATTAAAAAATCAGGTTGGAAGTATAGCTCAGAGATAGAATGTCTCTGGGTTCAACCCTCAGTATCAAAAATTAAAATAAATAAAAAATAAAAACCAGGCGTGGTAGTGATGAGGTAGCTTAGGAAGTAAAATGTTAGGTAGAAGGAGGTATCGGGAGAATTCATAAAAATATAGTTTTTAGCCTTTTTAAAAAATCTGGAGAGTAAAGCTACTCCACCCCCTTGGAAGTTTCTCTTTGTTTCTTTCACCGCCAAACTTCGGAAGAGCCCAGCCCACCTAAGCAGCACACACCTGGAAAGAGGAGGAGCCAGCTTTTCTGTGACCTGCCCTCACCTGGAGCCAACCTATTGATTACTTGGAACCTGAAAGAGAGGGGCTGGAAATGAGGACCCCGCCCTCTCTTATATTCCCCTGGATTTCCACGTGTTCTCTCTCTTGGCGCTTGCTCTTGATCGGAGAACATGCCCTAAGAATTGGTGGCCGGGGACCCTTTTCCACTCCCCTTCTTTTCCTACATCCCAGTTTTTCTTTCCCAGTTTTTCCTTAAAATAAAACCTGCCAGATATTGTGACTGATAAGTGTTGAAATTCTTTTCTTCACGATATCAAGAACCCGAATTTATTTTTTATTGGGGAACACGCCGCACCCCATCACATTAGCACACATCTGTAATTCCAGTACTTGGGAGGCTGAGACAGGAGGATCTCAGATTCAAGAACAGCTTCAGCAAGAAGTGAAACTCTCAACAACCTAGGGAGACTCTTTCAAATAAAATAAAAATAAAAAAACAGGGCTGAGGGCGTAGCTCAGAGGTAGACTGCCCCTGGGTTCAATCCCCAGTACCACAAAATACATACATACCTACCTACATACATACATGCGTGCATACATACATACTAAAGGGCTGGGGAGGTAGCTCAGTGGTAGAACATCCCTGGATTCAATCCCTAACTTTTTTTTTTTTCATTTTGGTATTTGAAATTTTGAATTTGATACCTAGCAAAGGAAGAAAAACAGAGGAAATTTAACTACGAAATCATTCCCATAAGTGCTTCCAGCCGCTGCAGCTCTTCCGGTTGATGCGGGTTCCGCTGAGGTGAGGTGCCAGCTGCCAGCGCTCCAGAGCGCCGAGCTTCCTGTCAGTAGCGTTCCTGTTGGCAGCACCGTGGCCAAAACCCGAGAGAGTGCATTAGACATTTAGAGGAAACTTAATCCCTTCCAGTGGCCTAACGTCAGAGGGAGCCTTAAATATTTTATACGAAAATATTTACAAAAAAAGTGACTTGGCCATAAATCACAGGATGGTACTCATTAACGTTACTTGCTGACAAGGACAGCTGAAATAATGGTCTAGCCCCGGAATTATTTTCAAGCCATGAAAAATCTATAGAGCTTGCTGGCTCTCTCTCTCCCTATCTCTCTCTCTCTCTCTCTCTCTCTCTCTCTCTCTCTCTCTCTCTCTCTCTCTCTGTTCTGTAACTTTGCCAGGGGGAGCTGTTTGAGTACTGGGTAAACCAGTGTGACCCTACAGTACAGTCAGCTCAACTCTGAAATGCAGAGGACTGAAATGATGCAGGGCTCTTACTATGCTAATGTAGGGATAAGAAATCCTAATGTTAATTAATATTCCTACAGCCACCCACTTCATGGATGACAGTGGGTCTTTACTGTCCTCCTTGGAGGCAAGCTTCGGTGCTAGCCTCCTCTGGAATTTCCTGCATGATTCCTTGGTTGGAAACTTGCCTGGAACTGCACACAGCACTCAGGTGGCCGGTCTCTGGTGAAAACATCGATCCTCAAAAATCACACACCCAGGAGCTTCAAGGTCAAGATGGCAGCAGTGTGCCCATGTTTCCATCTGCAAGAGAATATCGCAAGTGCTGCTTGATCCCCCTTCATTTTACTTATGGGCCCCTTTCCACTCAATGTGGACTCCAAGGCTGCCTCTAGAGCAGTGGCTCTCCAACTTGACCTTCACAGTCACCTTGAGGGCAGAGCGTATACACTGTCCCCCCACGCCCCAGTTTCTGATTCAGCTGTCCAGGCTGGCCTCTAACTTGAGATCCTTCTGCCTCAGCCTTCCGAACGGCTGAGATTAAAGGCTAACACCAAGCCGGGCGTGGTGGCGCACGCTTGTAATCCCAGCATTCGGGAGGCTGAGACCGGAGGATCCGGGTTCGCGGCCAGCCTCAGCTACCTAGTGAGGCACTCCGCAACTTAGTGAGACTCGGTTTCAAAATAAAGAATAAAAAATAGGGCTGGGGGTATAGCTCGGAGGTAGAAAGCCCCTGAGTTCAATCCCCAGTGCCG
>PVLC010029284.1:0-20291 GCA_004027655.1 Graphiurus murinus
AAAATAATAATAAGGCTGGCTCAGAGGTAGAATGCCCCTGGGTTCAAGCCCCAGTGCCACACACACACACAAAAGGAAAAGTCTTTTCATAAAATCACACACTGCTGATGGTGAAATACACTCTGGGGGAAGCCCCACAGGAGACCTGCCTGGATACATGAGAGCTAGTTGAAGAGGTCATTTTTGACCTGCCCAGGAGGGTCTGTGCATGCAGACTCCAGAGAGCACCACGCTTGGAGATTCCAGCCCAGCTGAAATTGAATTGAACCAAACCAAGCAGAGCGGAGAGCAGCTCTGTGGACCAGCCGCCCACAGAGGAATCATAACCTTTGAAAGCCGGCTGTGTAAACACATGGCAGAGAGGAGAAAGACATACTCCCTCGTTCCGTGTCCCCAGAAACCCCCCAGGCACCAGCCCCAGTGATCCCAGGACGTGTGCAGCCAATTTGTTTTGGGGAGCTAAGAACACTGCCCACTCAACCAAAATAAAAGTGACTGCTGCAAATGCTCATGCACGCATCGATTTCTCTGATAAGGATTTCCTGAGAAGACAAACAAAACCCAGACCCAGAGCTCAAAAAAAAAAAAAAAAAAAAAAATGCATAGCAGCCTAATAACCAATGAATGGCAAAGTCAAGCGATCCACCAAATGGAAAATCCATGCCTCCTCTGATGCGGCAAAGTCAAGCCCCCAACGCACCAGGCCTGCACATTGTTTGTGTGGTTGTGGTTGTTGTTTGTTTAAACTTTTCTTTTTGTATATAAAAGTAAAGTTGTTTCACTTAAAATTCCCAATTTCCAGGTTTTTTCCTAAAAATGTTGAACTGATGACGCTGGGCCCCAGCTCCTGCACAGCATGGGTCAGTTCACCGGCCTCTTCCATGCTGTCATGATTCTTGCCTGGTTCATTTAATGTTTTGAATTTGTAGCCCCTGTTGTATGGGTTCTCCCTCTGCTTAAAATGTGGTGCTTCCCATGGATTTGGAATCAAAACTGACACGCAGACTAACGAAAAAGAATAAAGGACCCAGCAATGAACCCAGGCATATGGGGCCATCCGATTCTCTGCAAAGGTGCCAAAGACATACACTGGAGAAAAGACAGCCTCTTCAACAAATGGTGCTGGGGAAACTGAATATATTCACCTGCAGAAAATTGAAACTAGATCCCTATCTCTCACCCTGCACAAAAACCAACTCAAAATGGATCAAAGACCTTAATGCAAGACCTGAAAATGTGAAAACTATTTGAGGAAAACACCTCAATATAGAGGCATGGTCAACGATTTCCTGAGCGGAACCCCAAGAGCTCAGGAAATAAAAACTGACCATTGGGATTACATCAAATTAAAAAGCTTCTGCACAGCAAAGGAACAGGCAACAGGATGAAGAGACAACTCATAGGATGAGAAGAAAAAAGAAATCTCTGCCAGCTATTCATCTGACAGAGGAATTAACATCCAGAGTATATAAAGAACTCAACAAACTTAACATCAAAAGAAAAGTAACCCAGTCAAAGCTGAGCAAATGATCTGAACAGACACTTCTCAAAAGAAGAAACTTTTCAAATGGCCCCAAATTATATGCAAAAAAAAAAAAGGCTCATGAAATGCAAATCAAAACCACCTTGATATCACATCTCATCCCAGTCAGAATGGTTTCGATTTTTAAAAACGCTAGCCAGGCATGGTGGCGCCCATCTGTAATCTCAGAACCTAGGAGACTGAGACAGGAGGATCGCAGGCTCAGCAACTCAGTGAGGCCCTCTGCAACTTAGTGAGATCTTGTTTCAAAATATAAATAAAATAGGGGGAGGTGTGGCTCAGAGGTAGGATGCTCCTGGGCTCAACCGCCAGTACCATCAAAAAATTAATTAATTAATTAAAATAATAAAATTAATTATATGTTAATTAATTAAAATATGCTGGAGAAAAAGGAAGCCTTCTACACTGTTGGTGGGAACGTAAACTAGCACAGTCACTGTGGAAAACAGGATGGGGGTTCTCCAGGAAGGAAAACCACAACTACCATAGATGATCCAGCTATCCCACCTTGGGGTGTGTAGACCCAAAGGGAATGAGATGAGCATGCAAAAGTGATACCTTATACCTATCTTTGCTGCGGCATGTTCACAATGGCCAGGACAAAGGTCAACACATGAGTGGATAAAAAGTGTGGCAGATATACAAACTGGAATATCATGCAGCCATGAACCCGCGTCGTTTGCAGAAAGTGGATGGAACTGGAGATAGATCCTCGAGTTAAGTGAAATAAGTCAGACACAGAAAGAGAAGCATCACATGTTGTTGTTTTTGTTTTCCTCATATGTGGAAACAAAACGAAAATGACCTGAAAGCAGAACTTTTAGGGAAAGGAGACAGACCAGGGGGAGGAAAAAAAAAAGAGGCAGTAAGAGAGGGCATTAGGGAGGGTGGATATGATTGAAACACGGCACATGCATGTATGAAAATGTCACAGTGAAACCCACTCATCTGTACAATTTTTATGCATTAATGCTCGCAATTTAAAAAATCCAAGAGGAAAAAAGTTAAATAGAACTACCATATGACCCAGAAATTTCATATTGCATATATGTCCAAGAGAAATTAAAACACATATGCACACAGAAAGTAGTACAGAAATGTTTATACTGCATTATTCATAACAGCCAAAATATGGAAACAACCCAAATGTTCATCCATTTGGGATGAAGGGACGAACAAACTGTGATACGCTCAGACAACAGAATATTATTTGGCCACGAAAAAGGATCTCAAAAATATTAGGCTAAGTGAAAGGAGGCAGGAATGATTCCTTTCATATGAAATATCTAACACAAGCGAATCCCTAAAGACAAAGATGGGGTAGTGGTTGCCAGGGATTCGTGGAAGAACAGGAAGTGATTATTTAATTGACACACGGTGTTCTTATGGGGTTGTATTAGGGCCCTCCAGAGGAACAGAACCAAGAGGATATATGTAATCAGAAGGAGGGATTTACGAGATTGACTCACACGACCACAGGCTGCAGAGTCCAATGGCCGTCTGCAGGCTGAAGAGCTGAGATACCAAACGCTACTAGGTCCAAGAAGCCGGAGCGCCTCAGAATAAGAGGAACCCAGGGTGCAGCCCCAAGCTGAGGCTGCAGGCCTAGAAGTCTCCTGGAGAGTCGCTGGTGCAAGTTCACCTTCACCGCACTGCCCAAGACGCGTGCGCACGTGCGCATGTGCGCACACTTACGCACGCACGCGGGCGCGCACAGGTACGTTCAGGTGAACTTCCTCTTCTGCTTCCTGCTTCTATCAGGGCCTTCGGCCTAACTGTTGGGGCCACCCACGATCAGGGCGGGCCTTCCCCCAGCTCAGGTCGTAGACCTGCACCTGCGGGCCAATCCGCTCTGGAATCACCTTCAGCCTTCACCGACACACACAGAATTAGGCTTTACCACCTGGCTAAGCGTCCCTCAATCCAATCAAGTTGACCACCAAAGTGAGCCGTCACGGGGTGATTAAAAAACACGCAACTAGACGGGCGATAACTGCGCAGCACTGGGAATGTGCCGAGGGCCGCTGAGTTGCACCCGGTAACGTGGCTAATTTATGGGATGCGAATTTCACCTCAAGAAATAGTGAGAGCCGGGCGTGGTGGCGCACGCTTGTAATCCCAGCATTCGGGAGGCTGAGACCGGAGGATCCGGGTTCGCGGCCAGCCTCAGCTACCTAGTGAGGCACTCCGCAACTTAGTGAGACTCGGTTTCAAAATAAAGAATAAAAAACAGGACTGGGGGTGTAGCTCGGAGGTAGAATGCCCCTGAGTTCAATCCCCAGTACCGCAAAAAAAAAAAAGAAAAAGAAAAAGAAATAGTGATAAAAATTAAAACAATGTGGTGCTTCCCGTGTTCGGTTGGACTCACGCGTAAAGGGCAACCCATCCCTGAGTGAGGGTCTCAGAGGATTCTCCTTTAAGTACGTGGACTTTGCAATTATTGTTTGGGGTGACCTAAGGTTTTTTGTTTATGTTTTTTCTCCTAGCTTACTTTGTGACTTCCTACTTGGTTCAAAATGCCGAATGACTAATCATTAGGTTCATGAAATGCTTCCAGGGCTCTTCTTTAAAGCTATTTTTTTTTCACTAGCGGTCATGTGTGTTTTCACTTCTAGGTTGTAAAAGAGACACTCAAAAATGGCTCCACAGAGCCCGGCGCCATGGCACACGCCTTGCAATCCCAGTACTTGGGAGGCTGAGACAGGAGGATTGCCGGTTCGAGATCATCTCAGCAACTTGGTGAGACTCTCAGCAACTTAGCAAGACTCTGTTTCAAAATTAAATAGGGCTGAGGGCATAGCTCAGAGGTAGAACACCCCTGGGTTCAATCCCCAGTACCACCAAAAAAATCCCAGTATCAGCTGCTCCTTGACATAAATGCCCAGAATCTATCTTGAAATGGTAAGTAGTGCATCCTTCCTGGTACATACCCAGGCGATTGTTCCCCCATAATTCACTATCTGAGGGCTACAACAGTGTCTGTTCTACTCATTAGAGCCTTAGGCATCCCCAGCAAGAGCACCTGTATATAATTTTTTAATGCTATAGGTGAAATTCACTGCAAACCAGGTATTCCTGAGCCTGACTGGCTTCTGCAACAAGATCCTCAGACTGGAAACCTTTTGTGTGGATGTTATGAGAAACCCGAGTAGGGGCTCAGTGTCCTAGAAGTTCCCAAGCAGGTATGGGAGTGGGAAATAGGGAACATAATTGCTTAAGATTTCTTTTTTTATCTTTACAGTGACTGGGAGGGGGAAGCAAAAAGGAGAGAACAGGGGAAAGTCTTCGATCAGGTTTTCTCTAGAGCAAATCCTGAATCAAGAAACTGGGGCCATGTGGTTTAGTCGGGAGACCATCACAGGAAGTGTAGCAGAAGAGTCAGAAAGTAAGACAACAGAGGAAAGGAAGCCACTATCAGGGGCATTAGGAGAAGGTTACTGCCAGAGACAATGGGTCAGTCCCACCAGGAGCTCTCTGACAATGTAGAACACAGTTCAGTGTTTTCTCACTAAGTCAGAAGGAAGCTGGTACATTTTATATCAACTTCTATCCCTTAAGGTTGAGGGTGGCTCAGGGGGCGGGGAGAACATTTATTTTCTGCTGCTTCTGGTCTTCCATATGCAAGAGCAGAGCACAATTCTGCAGCTGGAGAAAGCCTTTAGACAGAGAGATAACCGTGCTTGAGGTGACAAGTCATCTCTGTATTGGGAACCATACTTCAGGTGACTTTCAGGGTGGGCCAAGATGTGAGCAAGCCATCGAAAAAAAAAAAAACTTAACACTTATATAACAAGGGGGGAGCACAAAAGCTTACTTCATACATCATTGAATTCAGGGCCCAGAATTTGTCCCTGGGACTTAGCTTCGCTCTTCGCCACCCTGCTGCCTTCTAGTTGGCTCCAGTTGCTGGCTCCAAGTAGAAGCAAGATGGCACCAGCGACTTTATCCCCTACATCTTTTCAGATTTACTTTTAATAGGAAATACCAAGTCCTTTTTTCCCAAGAGCTCTTATCTTTAGAGACACATACTGAAAAAAACATATATATATAGATGAGGCGATAGGATATGGGGAATTTGCTCTGAAATAATCTACTGTGGGCGGTGATATGATTGTCCATGCGTTGTTAAAGGCTGGCGTCGGATGGTGGGCATATGAAGCCCTGTTCTGTTTATTATTATAGCATTATCTCTATTTTATGTATGTTGGAAATTTTTCATAATAAAAAGTTAATGTTGAAAAATAATCTCTTTCGCTCCAATTTGAGCTAAAGTCTCTTTCTCTCTCACTGGCTTTTCCTGGGTCAGCTAACCATCCCGGAAGCACTGGCTGAGACCAGGGGGACGTAATGATACCAATGACCCAGGCCTGGACCATATGTTCCACATCTGAGCTGGGGAAAAATATCCACAAGATGCTCAAGGGGCCACCGCTGGGGACGGGGCTTGGCAGAGATGAATCATGTGTCTAATTACCAGAAGAATGTTCACGAGTGCATAAGAATCAAGTGCAAAAATCCACAGACCCACTACACAAGGAGATTGGAAACAGAGTGGGCATGGGGTACCTTTGCTCATCCAGCATCCCTTTGCCTGTCTTGGTAAGTGCACCCCAGTTTTTCCCTGAAGAGCCGTACCTCCTCCCTTTCCAACACTATAAATTGGGTACCCCTTGTCTAAGCAGGGCACATGGGACCTGGTCTGGCCTGTGAGAGACAGGCCACGGTGACTGATGTAAAGACAGTCACATGACACTGGGTGGACCCATGAAATGCAATCGTGGGACCTCCTCCTCCGGAGCCCTCTTCCCCCTGGGGTGGCCAAGCTGAAGGATGAATACTGTCACTGCTGGTGACACCTTAGCCATCACCTGAGGAGAGTCTGCCAAAGAATGAGAGTCTGACACAGAGGAAAGGCGGGCCAACTAATGGAGGGAAAGAGCTTTCTAATGATACTGTGAAATACTTCTCTGAAGCCCTGCTGGAAGCCTTGAACCTTGAACCCTTGTGTGAGCTGATCACATAAACTGCCCAATTTGGCTCAAGGCTCTCTGAGTTAGATTTCTGTCCCTTGGGTCCCTAGCTAATAATGAGAACTCTGGTTACCCCTGATGCAGTAACTGGAGTTAGTCCTGCCCTGACACCTACAACATCCATGCAGAGCTGGGATACCCCTCTACAAGCAGCTGTGTTGCCACGTTGGGATTCCTAGTAAAACCCTCCTTCAATGCAAGCTTCTTGTCTTGGCCAATATTCTCACTACCATAATTCAAAACAACCGACCACACAAACTTAACAGGAAGGAAGATTTATTTGCTCGCAGTTTTTGGAGAACTCGGGTTCAGTCCATCTGCTCTTACATCATGAAGGCCAGAAGCCAGAAAGCAAGCAAGCAAGCAACAAGATTCAAAGACAAAAGCACAGTCCCTAAGACCACACCCCCAGGGGCCTAGTATTCTTCAGCCACACCCCCCAGCCTATTTTACCACCCAGTAAATCCACTACAGTGGATGTATCTACGGATGAGATTACAGCCCTCATGACTTACTTGCATCAACTATGAACATTAATGCATGAGCTCTCCAGGAGACATTCAATATCTAGCCATAAGATTTCCTCCTGTGTGAACAATAGTCTTACCCACTCACCCTCTCTGATAGCATTTTATATGTTCAACTCTGTGCTAGGTACTTGGGATATAGAAATTCCATGTCTTGCAATCCCAGTAGAGAGAAAAGAAGGAATGCAAAGAGCAGACAAGTCATTTGACCCCACAACCTGTGTTCTTTTCCCAGCCCCCTCAAGCTATGCAAAAGAAAGCCCTCCACATAACCAGGCTCCTGGCAAGGGGGGGGGGGCTCATGACCCAAAAGTGTCACAGACTTTGAACCAAGATGAGCAATTCAATATTGGTTTATTCTCCTTGATTGGAAACTGTTGGGAGTCTAATTTTCATCAGTGAAGGAGGAGCATAAACAAGATCACATCCAGGCCAGGGCTCTTTAAAAATAAATGACCATGTTTTCTCTTTGCTCTTCCTTCTGATGATTAGGGAGAGAACACAGTGAGATCCTGAGGATTGGAACAGCCACAGTCTGGCAGAAGTCTGAGTCCCTAAATCCCCTCGTGGGGGAAAGCTATTCACCAACCAGGGATACCAGTCTATGAGCAAGAAACAAACTTCTGTGTTAAACCATGGTTTAATGTTTGTGGGCCTACTTGTTACAGCAGTCACCATTACCTAATACACCACAAGAAGTAGGTGCCTAACCCGTTCTACACAGGTGGGTATCTTTATTGCTTTCCAAAGAGAAAGAGATTTCCCAGATTTATATGCTAAGCTGTCTTCATTAATATTTTCCAGGGATCTGTTAATTCCTATAAGTCAGAGACTGAGCTTTTCTTCTCTGTAGCTCTTCCAGCAGCACTGGGCAAAGAGTGGATTCAAACGAAGAAACACATAACCTCATTCAAGGAAGGAAGATAGGTCTCTTTTTTCCCCCTAACCCAGTGGGTCTCAATTGGGGGAAAAATACCCCCCAGAGGACACCCCGCAATGGCTCAAGATATTTTTTGGTTGTCACAACTCGGGAGTGCTACTGGCATCTAACAGAGGCCAGGGATGCTGCTCAACATCCTAAACTGCACAGGACAGACCCCACAACAAAGATGTCACCTGCCCCAAACGTTAACAGTGCTGAGGCTGAGAAACTCGGATCTGACCTGAGGCTCCCATGGCAACTCCATAGATCATAACTCTCCTCTTCCTCCTCCTCCTTCTCCTCTGGAACCCCGCCTTGTCCTAAAGTCAATATAACCTTTCTCTCAGCTTCCGAAATCATAAAACATCAGTTCTCTGGATGTGTCTTGAAGTTTCCTCTTTTTTTTTTTTTAATTATCTCCATTTATCTCATTAAGAGGAGATATATGTGTGTTTGTACATACATGGCTATGTACATGTATGGATGTATCCATATGTGTGCATGGTTGCACATATGTGTGTGTGCATGTGTGTGTGTGTGTGTGTGTGTTGTTAAGCAGACCACAAAGAGTCCCCACATTAAAACACACAGGAAAACAGGTCTTCCCTGTAGAACACATGCATGCTCTCTGTCCTCCCGTCTTTCTCCTGGCCAGTGTTTTGGGTTGTCAAGCAAAGTTAGCTCCAGTCAGCTCAAGAAAAAAAAACTTTATTTAATAATGGTGCACGCAGACTGCTACTAGAAAGGCTTTACATTCTCCTCACCAGCCATGGTCTCGTACTTCTGTCTCCCTCTAGGGTCTTTACCCCAATGGAGCCTCATCATCATCCCAGCACCCATTGGGCTCCAGTGCCAACAAAGCTAATGGGGAAATCCTATCCAACTTCTAATACCCAACTTCAAAGCCGGCATTCAAGTGCATCTTTTCAAACCCAGCCACAAAAGCCACCGGGCATCACACAATCTAGGGACCAGATGATTTAACAGCCCCAACACCTCGATCATGGCTGATCAAGCCAGCCATGCACGGGAGGGGGCGGAGCCAGGAAGCAGAGGCGAGAGAGGCCACCACAGCGTCGACACCCCAGGTCTGCTGTCCCACTCCCCCCACCCTCCACTCCTGGGTACTCTCAGCCACAGAGCGAAGGGGAGCTCCCTGCACCCCTGAACCCCCTCGGGGGCCCAGGAGCCGCCTAATCATTTTGCCCTGTGTATCGGCTCGTGCACCTAGAAGTGCTGGGCGAGAAGACCAGCCAGCTTGCTGGGAAACACCTTTCTGGAGGCTCACAAGACTTGCTCCTCCAGCTCAGACACTGTTAATGGGAAAGGAGATGGCCTCTTGGAGAGATCATTCAGATTACCCCACGGGTAGCTTCCTCCTCCAGAATCCCTCACAAGGACAGTGTCCCAGCAGAGCCGGGGCGCACCCAGCTTGCTCTGGGTCCCTGTGACCATGGAGATAGGGATTCTCTGGGGCCCCGGAGCACAAATGCACAGGCTCGGTGTCCATTTCCATAACGCCAACGCAAGAGGCTCCCGACACCGGCCAAGGCACCTGCTGGGGACAGCTGTGTGTCTGGGTGTCCAGGCCGTTCTGCCGGAGCTGAAGCCATGGTGCTGTCTCAACGCACAGAGACGCGGCAGCTTCCCCAAAGGATGACTCATGCCCAGCACACAGACGGCCGTGGAGAGAAAACTGTTCTCTCTGGGAAAGGAGGGTGAGCAAACGCTCAAAACCTTCACACTTTCATACACAACTGGCCTTGACTAATACTCAGTAGGAAAGATTTCAAGTGATGGAAACACTGTCAGGCTTTTTTTTTCTTTCTTTCTTTCTTTTTTTTTTGTACTGGGGATTGAACTTAGGAGCAGTCTACCTCTGAGCTACCCACCCCCCAGCCCTATTTTCTTTATTTTCAAACAGGGCCTCGCTAAGTTGCTGAGGCTGGCCTCAAACCTACAATCCTCCTATCTCAGCCTCCCAAGTACTGGGATGACAGGCATGCGCCCATCACACCTGGCTGGCATTTTATTTTTAAAGGTGATATCTTCATAACATCTCATCTGGCCCTGCACACAGGAGAAAAACAGGGTTTAATGAAAATAAAGCGTCCCTTCTAGACTCCTGAATACCTTTTCTACTACACAGGCTCCAGGTCAGATGAGCTTCGCTTGTCCCTGCGGGAGATTATTCCATGTCCTTTCTTTCTGGGCACTCCCAGCTGTGCAATTGGTGACCTCTTAACAAACCTGTCATTTTTTTTTTTTCTTTCCACCCATACTCAGGAGCTTGAGCCACAAAACCCCCTCCTAATATCTGGCTTCAAGTCAGAACACATTATGCACTTCCTGTGACCAGAGCCAAAAAACTTGGAAGAAACTTGGCACCTTGCAGAAGATGCCCTTTTTTAGCACCGGCTGTCCCCTTTGCAGTTTGTTAAAGCTGGAGGAGTTTTAATCCAAGTGAAATCTGTTTCAGAAGGCTCGGGCGGGGGGGTGGGGGGGGGCGAAGTGAGGAGCTTTGCACCAGGTGAGACTATTCAGAATGAGCTATTTTCTCCCAAATCCTGTAATTGCCTGGAGCATGTGATCTCCTTGAAGGTCATTAGAGACACGCCGCTGTCAGATGCCTCCCCGAAAAGTTTCTCCTTTGATTAGTTAGTTCCTGATGCTTATTTCCTAAAAGGCTCCTTTTTTTCCCCTTCTTTTTGCTGTCCCCTAAAAATAACGGGGAGCATTAAAAAATGTAAAAAGGAATTAGATGAATAACCTGCTTGGCAAAATGAAAGGAAGTAGCAAAATAATATGGAAATGGGGCTGACCTTCGTGGGCCCCCTGCTGGACGGTCGACCTCGTAGAAACCACCAGTGCGAAGTCAGCAAATCCATCCCCCCGCCAAAAAAAAAAAAAAAAATGAGGTGGCTAGGGACACAGAATATCAATCAACTTCCCACTCATCCTTTTGACTGGAACACAGCCACAGAGATCACAGGTGAAGCCCATGTGGGCACCTCGGGGCCCTGGGGGAATTTACAGGATGGAAAAACACTAGAAAAAAAAATAATAAAAATCTTTCTATGTCTTTAAGGATTCAGGTGTCTAAGACAACATCTATAAGCACCTATGAAATGAAGAACGAGAGCTGAATAACTGTCTGGTGCCTGTGATCAGATATATACCTGGATATGCCAATATTTCACATCAAAGAAGAAAAATCAAAGCTTTTTTCCCCCTGACACAATGAAATAGGACCAACCTCCTCTGGATCAAAGGCGCCTTTGTCCTCTGTGCAATTTGCAGATGTGTAAGTTACAGGCAGATGGAATGGAGTAGTTCCCTTCTTGCTGCATGCGTGGATTCTGTTTGCCTGAACAGCGCCCGTGCTCGGCCTGTGCCTGCGATTCTGGCTCAGGTGTTCCCTTCCACGTTGTGATACTCTGTCAAAGGTCCTGTGAGCTGCAGCGGCCTCTTTTTGTTTTGTTGTCATTAAGGATCAACTTTGCAAGCTCAACTGGCTTTCCTTTTTTTTTTTTTTTTTTGTTTTGTGGAAAGCACTAAATGAGCTTGTCATCACTCATTCTCTCCAGCAAAGGAAGCCACTGCTTGCTGGTGCCATGATTTGGAAGATACCCAAGTCACCGATTGTCCCAAAGAACTCACAGACCCTAACTCTCCAGCTTCTGACACCAGGAAGGTTGCACTTATTTTATATTGGCAGAATTTCTGAAGCAGGGCTTCTCAAACTTTAGCAAAACACGAATCAGCCGGAGGTCTTCTTGAAATGCAGATTCTGAGTCAATCAGCCTGGGATGGGACCTGAGATTCTGCAGGGGTTTTTTTGTTTGTTTGTTTGTTTGTTTTGTAGTCCTGGGGATTGAACTCAGGGACATTCTACCTCCGAGCTACACCCCCAACCCTATTTTTTATTCTTTAGTTTGAAACAGGGTCTCACTAAGTAGCTGAGGCTGGCCGCGAACCTGGATCCTCTGGTCTCAGCCTCCCAAGTCCTGGGATTACAAGCATGCACCACCACACCTGGCAAAATTCTGCAGTTCTAACAAGCTCCCAGAAGCTGGCGAGGCTTTGGGTCCATGGACCTCGCCAAGAGCAGAAGCGTCTGGTTGGTGGGTACCTATTGATTGACTCTCCAGGTCAGCAATTAGACTAGCAGGGCTTGCACCAGCCGCCACTGCTTGCCCATTCTTCCTTTCTTTGTGCCTCAGTTTCCCCACTTGTAAAGTGGTGCTCAGAATAATAGTGTAAATAGTGTAAATGCTATGGGGGTTGAATGAGGCGATACAGAGAGACTGCTGTGTACAGTCTGCAGTCACGTGACCCTCAAGTCCACCCCTGCCCAGCCCAGAGAAACCCAGAAGAGTCCTCAGAGCAAGAGGAAGCGAAGCCGCAAGCTTCCGAGCCTCTCGACCAACCCGCCAGCTTAGGGTCTTAGAACACCAAGCTCTGGCAAGCTCACGGCGTCATCATAGATTGAGAAAGGCTGCATATGTGTGAGTCTGCGTGTTCTCCAAAAATTGGGTCACATCATAGAGGGAGAAAAGAGCACAGATCTTGGGGTCAGGTGGCCCTGGTTGCAAATTAACCTCCGAGAGCCTCCGTGTGCTGACCTGTGGCAGAACAGCAAATCTTACCCTGTTACGAGGCTCAAGGCTAATGCATGCCAAGCTCCTGCCCTGTATGCAGTAGGCACTCAATAATTGGAGCTCGTCAATTGGCAAAATCCCATCTCCCCAGCAACAAACAGGAGAGGAAACCATGGCTCCTGGCAGCTTCACCCTGATCGCTTTGTTCATCTGGGCAAGCGAAGGCTACTTGCCCACTGAGAAAGGGTGACAGCCGAGGGCAGCATTCCCAGTGCCCCGTGAAGAGCTTTCCCATGGCCTCTAATGCTGACGGGTACTGAAGTCATGGGATTTTCCAAGTGGCCCAAGTGAGACTGGGCAGGGAGGTGGCAGGAAAGATAAAGTTACCATTGCTTTGCTAGAGAGCAACTCATTCATTCATTCAACATTCATTCATTCATTTGTTCATTCATTCGTGTCTTTATTCATTCTTGATATTTTTAAGCTGGCCCGTGTGTCAGCTGCTCTACCTGACATTGAACAGCAAACAAGACAGCGCAGAGAGCCCACCCTCCGGTCACCTAGAGCCACACACATGAACAGAGCAAAGTTAAAGCTGCCCTAATGGGGTGGGGGGCGGCTACGAAAGTGGGAGCAGGATTGTCCAGAAGGCCTCTCTAAGGAAATGATGCTTAAGCCAAGTTTTGAAGGATAAGGAGTCACCCAGGTACGGCGCAGCAGAAGAGCATTCCAGTCACAGGGAGGAGAGCGTGAGAGGCCCTGGTGTTGGAAAGGAGAAAAATGGTGGGAAACACAGCCAAAAAAGCAGGTGGGTATGCACCTGTAATCCCAGGACTTGGGAGGCTGAGACAGGAGGATCACACGTTCAAAGTCAGCATCAGCAACCTAGCAGAGCGTGTTTCAAAAATAAAAAATAAAGCCGGGCGTGGTGGCACACACCTGTAATCCCAGCATTCGGGAGACTGAGACCAGAGGATCCGGGTTCGAGGCCAGCCTCAGCTACCTAGTGAGGCACTCCACAACCTAGTGAGACTCGGTTTCAAAATAAAGAATAAAAAATAGGGCTGGGGGTATAGCTTGGAGGTAGATTGCCCCTGAGTTCAATCCCCAGTACTGCAAAAAACAAATATATAAATAAATAAATAAATAATTAAAAATAAAAAGGCCAGGCGTGGTAAGGCATAGCTATAATCCCAGTACTTAGGAGGCTGAATGAGACAGGATGGTAGGTTCAAAGTCAGCCTCAGCAACTTAGAATCTCAGCAACTTAGCGAGACCCTGTTTCCAAATTAGAAATAAATAAAATAGGGCTGAGGTGTAGCGCGGAGGTAGAAGGCCCCTGGGTTCTACCCCCAATATCACACAAAAATAAAATAAATAAATAGAATAAAAGGGGGGGGGAGCTAAGTGGTGGGATTTCCCTGGGTTCAATCCCCAGTGCCACAAAAATAAATAAATAAATGGAAGGAACTGAGCCTGGTGGCTCACACCTGTAATCCCAGTGCTTGGGAGGCTGAGACAGGAGGTTCTCAGGCTCGAGAACAGCCTCGAACATAGCAGACTCTCAGCAACTTTTCAAAAAATAAAATAAAAAGGGCTTGGGGGAGGGGAATTTGAAGGTAGAATGCCTCTGGGTTCAATTCTAAGTACTTCTCACCCCCCTCAAAAAAAAAAAAATTCAAAAGCAGGTGATAGGCAAATCATGCAGGGTTTCCTACCATAGAGTGAGGATACAGAGTTTTATTCTAAAGGCCCTGAGAGGCCATCAAAGGGTATTTATTTTTATTTATTTATTTATTTATTTTTGGTGCTGGGGATTGAACCCAGAGGCATTCTACCTCCAAGTTATACTCTCAGCCCAATTTTATTTCTTATTTGAAAACAGGGTCTCACTAAGTCTCAGAGAGCCTCGATAAGTGGCCAAGGCTGACTCTGAACCTGCGACCCTCCTGTCTCAGCCTCCCAAGTATGTGGATTACCAGCGTGCGCCACCGCGCCCAGCCATCAAAGGGTTTTTAAACACATCTGTTGCAAAACCATCAATTGAATGCGGCCAGAATCAAAAGTGGCAACGGCCTAAAACCGTGGAGTCCGAAACTGACCTCTTAAGGAAAGCCTCCTGTTTCCTGTTGCTGGGCTGCAACCCCAGCACTGAAGTTCATTACCAAAAGAGCCAGAAGAATAAAGAACATTTGGCTTCACCTAAAGCCCCAGCTGGTCCTGGACGGAGCAACCCCAAGTGCCAAATCCCTTGTTGGGAGAAGCCAAGTAAATACGCTTGTGCAGCGGCCCGTCCCTCCACCACGGGCTCAGTGCGCGGAAGGAATGAGCAAATCCCCACACAAATCGCCCTGGCAGCCTCCCTCAATTACACAAATCCAAGACATGACAGGGAGCAGCAGAGATTCTCCTCCAGCGAGTCTGAGAGCTGAGAGCAAAGCGAGGGAGTTAAGGCATAATCCCTGCCGCGTGCAGCCAGAGAGAAGCGGGCTGCCTCAGGGTCTCTGGGCTCAGCTGCTCAGCTGGGCCGCAGGCATGCTGCAGGCGCGGGCCGGGGAAAGGGGAGTGATGGCACTCGCTTCCTTGGCCGTCCGTGAGAGGCAGGCAGCCAGCAGGGAGGAAGAGCTTGCAGGGACCAGAGCAGGCTGAGGGCCCGTCTTTTTGTGATCTCAGTTCACTAGCTGGGGGCTTCCACTCTGACACGCTATACCCACCGGGAAACCAGGGGCCAGGGCGTAGGAGACGTTTAAATGAGGACACGGAAGGAGGGTGCCCTCTCTCCCACCCCCACTTCCCACCAAAATGAAAGAGGGGGCTTCAGAAAGAGCCCCTCCAACTGTACTGTTTTTTGTTTTGCATACTTAATTGTGAGCTTTTCTTTTCATTTCTTATCTTGTTTGGGGTTTGTTTTTTTTTTTTTTTTTGGTACTAGAAGCTGAACTCAGGAGCATTCTATCTCTAAGCTTAACCACCAGCCCTTTTTTAAATTTAATTTATATTATTTTATTGAAATAGGGTCTCACTATGTTGCTGAGGGCTTTGCTAACTTCCTGAGGCTGACCTCAAACCTGCAATCCTCCTGTCCCATCCTCCCAAGTACTAGGATTACAAGCACGCGCCACCACGCCTGGCTGCTGTTCATGATTATAAGAATAATACAGAGTTCCCTTAACAATTTTTGTGTTAGCTGACTGCTTTCATTATTTTATCTTGAATATTTTGTACTCTGAACAGGCTTTAACATTTCCTCAGGCGTTCGTTAACCTTTGCATTTTTACTCTCTAACCACTTGTTAATTTTCTTTGTCCATTTTTCTCTTAGCATGTCTTGGTCTGTTTTCTGTGGCTATAACAAAAACACCGGAGACTGGGTTATTTATAAAGGGAAGGTGTTCATTCGGTTCACGGTTCTGGAAGGTAGAATCCAAAATCCACTGGGCAGCTGAATCTGGTGGAGGCCTCCTGCTTTGTAATAGCACGCCAGAAAAACAGGACAAATGAGTGTATGCAGAAAAGGGACTGGGAGAGTTCATTTTATAATGAGCTACTCTAACCTACTACCTCAAAAGAAGAAAATCCTTCTCAATCACATAATCACATCTTAAAAACCTCCACCATCTCTCAACACTGTTGCATCAGGAATTAGGATTCCAGCACATGAACTTTGGGGAATGCATTCGAGTGACACAAGTCGTTGATCCTTTTCTATAAGTATAAGTCATTTTTACATACAAAGGTTAGGAATCCTTTGGCCAGTATCACTACCTTTTATTGGTGTCTCTGCATTTTTTTTCTTTATAGCATTTCTTGAACTCTCTGTGAAGACCACAAAGCAGCCATCAGATTCTGCCAAAAATATTTTCTCTCTTTGAAATACGGTTTCCAGAGCGTCTGTGAGTCACCTGCTCGCCTGCTCGCATGCCCAACACATCTCAGAAACCCTTATGCTGTCATAAAGCACGCCAGTCGGTGCCAGCACCAATCTATCCTTTTTTTTTCTTTTTTCTGCCTCTGGAGAGAGGCAGTGACCAGATTTGAGGCACTTGAGAGTCACATTCTTAGTCCTGACGCCACCAGGAAGAGAGGCCATTTCTTCAAGGGCTGCAGACCCTCATACACCGAAAGCCAAAGTCCATACTCCCCAGTCCACCTAACGCCTTTCCTCACCGCCTTTCTTTTATATGTGTGTGTGTGTGTGTGTGTGTGTGTGTGTGTGTGTGTCAAAGGCTTCCTGAAGCAACAGGTCCCAAAAATCCCTCTTATAATCTCTTGGTTTCAAAATTCAACTGCATTGGGACAAGATGAGGAAGCTTTTAGGGGTATTTATTTATTTGTGTGTGTGTGTGTGTGTGTGTGTGTGGTATTGGGATTGGATCCAGTATCATTCTACCTCTGAACTATACCCCCAGCCTTTTTAATTTATTTATTTTTTAAATAGGATCTTGCTAAGAGACTAAAGTTCTCCCTAAGTTGCTGAGGGTGGCCTCCAATTTACGATCCTCCTGTCTCAGCCTCCAAAGTACTAAAATTATAAGCATGCACCACCATGCCCAGCATGGGGGTATTTACTGACGTCTCGACCAGTATGAATCCCTGTGAGCTTTGGCATCCCAGTGGGGCTCCTCACACTCGGCATGGACTCTTGTACCCCTGTACCTTTGCATGTGATTTTCCTTTGCTTAAACACTACCTCGCCACCCCCCTACGTCACCCAGGGCGGCCAACTTCTAATTAGCTTTCCAATTTCAGCTTAACCATCACAGCCCATGGGAAGCCTTCGCCAGCACCTGGGGTAGAAAAGATATCTTTTCTCGCCAAGAACGCCTAGCATTATTTCTAGCACCATAAAGGCATAATTATGGATAAGCACAATTGCCTGTTTATCTTTCTCCACAGCCTTTTAACAGCACAAACTACATCCTTCACCACCATATTGCTAGAAACTCGCCAAGCCAGGCACGAGGCTCCCGTTCAATGCAGTCCTCCCTCAGTATCTACAGAGACATTGGTTCCAGGACTCCCAGAAGGCACCAAAGCTCACTCACAGATGGTCAAGTCCCTCATATAAAATGGTGCAATATTCACAGATGACCTATGCACATTGTCTCACACACCTTAAACCCTCTCTAAATGACTTATCCAACCTAATGCAACATAAATGCTATGGAGATACTTGTTCTGTTGTGTTAGAGAACAACAATAAGAGAAAATGTACATGTACAGTATGGATACAATTATTTTTCTTTTTTTATTGTAATAATTCGTGCTTTGTATTTATACATTTTTGTTAGGTACAGATTGATAAAGAAAAATGTGCACACATTTCTCATCTGACCCTATCCCCAATTCCCACCCCGCTCCCTCGCCCTCCCTCCCTCTCAAGTTCAGTTCAGTGAGTGATCTTGATATAATTGTGTAAGTACATCATGTGCCTTAGTATGCTCTCCCCCCCACTCCCCGTCCATTCCCTTCGGTTAAGTCTACTTCTTTGTTTATTGAGGGTCTCTACTTTTTCATCTGGGGACCCTCTTATGTCCCATCTACTCCCTAACATCCGCATATTAGGGAGAACATATAGTCAACTCAAGGTGGATCAAGGACATGGAAGGCAGACCAGAGATATTGCAGCTACTTGAAGAGGGCATAGGACCAACACTTGAACACATAGGCACAGGTAAAAACTTTCTCAAGAAGACCCCGAAAGCACAAGCAGCTCAAAGGAAGATCAACACATGGGATTGCATTAAACTGAAGAGCTTCTGCACAGCAAAGGAAGCTATCAAGAACCTCGACAGAGAGCCTACAGAGTGGGAGAAAATTTTTGCCAGTTACACTTCAGATAGAGGTCTAATATCTAGGATATACAAAGAACTCAAGAAAATCGCAACTAAGAAAGCAAATAACCCAATCAAAAAATGGGCAAAGAACCTAAATAGACACTTCACAAAAGAAGAAATACAAATGGCCAATAAATGTATGAGGAAATGTTCCACATCATTGGCAATCAGGGAGATGCAAATCAAAACTACCCTGAGATTTCACAATTCTTTTTCTGAATGCTTTTAATCCTCGGTTGGTTGAATCTATAGATGCAGAAGCCACAGATACAGAAGGACAACTGTATATTTTTGTAGAGTCAACAGATCCTTTCAGGTGTTGGAATCCAAGAAAGAGCTAACTAACCCCACTGCCCTCTGCAAAGTCACACATACCCTGAGTGTCAGGTTTACCTCATCTTAGTACAGAGTTGAATCTTGCCCCAAAAGGAGTCTTGTCTTTGCGCTTCTCACTTAGTCTTCTCACTAAGCCCTTGGAAAGTCAAGCCTAGGTAGGAGTATTTTTTGTTTGCCTGGGAGCCTTGGGTCATACGGGTTTGTGATGGGATTTTGAATCACAACAGTATCAGCTCAACTTCCAAGAGGACCTGGGAAGGAAGATCATCCCTGTGGGCAGTCAACTGCAGATCCCAACAGAATCTGGGTGCCAAGGCCTGGGTGAGCCTCCCTGGTTGCCAACACCCCATGCTTATTGTCACACATCGTTGCAAGGAAGGTAGCTCCATAATTCCAAGGGAATGAGACAATCGGAAGCTCCATGTTTGGATTTTTTTTTTTTTTTATTATTTGTGGTACTGAGGATTGAACCCAGGGGCTTTCTACCTCCAAGCTACACCCCCAGCCCTAATTTTTTTCTTTATTTTGAAACAGGGTCTCACTAAGTTGCAGAGGGCCTCACTAAGTAGCTGAGGCTGGCTGTGAACTCAGATCCTCCAGTCTCAGCCTCCCAAGTACTAGGATTACAAGTGTGCATCACTACTCCTGGCTGAGTTTAGAATTTTCATGGACTCTGCTCTGTGTGCCCCTTCTCTTGGCTGATTTTAGCGTGTATCTTTTTGCTGTAACAAACCATGACCAGGAGCGTAACCATGACCATAATTACGAGTGTGTTCTATGAGTATCTACCGAATTATTGGAGCTCAGGGTGGTCTTGGCGACCCTCTCATTTGTGATCAGTAAGCATAAATGAAGATGACTTGGGGGACTGTGCCACCTAACTTCAGAGCTCCACTCTTAAGCACATTCTGATGGAAGAGGCTATAACAACAACAACCCATCTAACCAGGCATGATGGCGCACACCTGTAATCCTGGTACTTGGGAGGCTGAGGCAGGAGGACCACAGGTTTGAGGACAGCCTCAGCAACTTAGCAAGGCCCTCAGCAACTTAGTGAGACCCTGTTTCAAAATAAAACATAAAATAGGGCTGGGGGTATAGCTCGGAGGTAGAATGCCCCTGGGTTCAATCCCCAGTACCACAAATATCACCATCATCATCATCATCGGTCTGGAAAGCATGACCCATGATGAATCGTCCAACTTGTGGCCTGTCAACTGGCAAAGCCAGCGTCATGGATACTTCATTCAGGAAAACCAGCCTGGGAAGGCGGGGTACAACTCTGCTGTCCCACCCTGGCAGGATCCAGAGGGGCAGTCCTCTCTCCCCAGGCAAGAGAGTGAATCGTGAGCGCCTGCTTTCCGTTCCCCCTTTTTCCTGACAGATGACTGGGCAAAAATAGAAGAGAATCCCTTCTTTATAAATATCTTTCCATGCTAAATGTCTCTAAAAAGCACCATGTGCCGAGCTAGTCTGCTAAGAAGCAGATGCAGAAC
>PVLC010029285.1:0-11206 GCA_004027655.1 Graphiurus murinus
AAGTTGTGGAGTGCCTCACTGGGTAGCTGAATCTGGCTGCAAACCCAGATCCTCCAGTCTCAGCCTCCCAAATGCTGAGATTACAAGCATGCACCACCATGCTGTACTTTTTATGTTGAGAAATAAATTAGGTGGTTTCAGAGGGGTATTTACATTAACTAGAATTCAGTAAACCTAGATTATAAATATATCCCCAGAATTTTTTCTTTTTATTATATTTTTTACTTTTGGAATTTTAAATATCATGGATGTGTGTATTTATTTAATGAAAACACATGCAATTTTCTAAAATATTAAAGAAGAAATGCCAAGTTTTATGATGTGGAGATGTTCTTATCTGGAGAATGTGAAATACGAATACAAAGGATTAAAAACACAGATCTGAGAGCAAAGAACTCAATTGAGTTTAAAAACTCCATAGGAAGGTTCTTAACAAGATCATATTTGTGTTGGCAGCCTCACTATCAGTGAGTTAATGGAATAAAAAGGAAATCCTATTAATCCCTTTATTTCCCAGCATTTATTTAACTGAGTTGTTATAGTAGAAAGGAGTTTATTTTTGCTTTAAGTAGCAACCATATTGCACTGCCAAATTTTGGTGTCTGGGTCATCTGTTTAAGACAACATAAAAACCCACAGGGATATTCCATAGACAATAATATTAATGTTATTATACTCCTAAATCAAATTGTAAACTCAAAAATCTTTCTGCTAAATCACTTCCATTTTTAAAGGAGATTTAACTATTAAATATCTTAAAGAGTCATTCGTATAAACCTTATAATCAGGCTATTCATTTGACTGCTTCTGAAACGAGAAGTAGGAAATTGTAATTGCCTTTTTTGAAGCTGAAAGAGATATTGAGGAACTACCTAGTCTGCACAGGTGAATTACTTGGTCTATAGCTTAGCACTAGGAGAATATTCATCCCTTCATAGTAACTCACAGTTAAACAAGCTGAGAATTATATATTTTCTAGCTCTTAAATTTGCTCTAAAGAGAGTAGCATTGATGTCAAGAATAGTGGGGCCCTCCTTGTTCTAAAATACTTAAACACAACCATGTGTGGTGGCACAGACCTGTAATCCCAGTACTTGGGAGGCTGAGAAAGGAAGATAGCAGGTCTGAGGCCAGCCTCAGCAACATAGAGAGGTCATCAGCTACTTAGTGAGATGAGACCCGATTTTAAAATAAAAAATAAAATAGGATTCAGGGTGTGACTCAGAGATAGAATGTCCCCTAGGTTCAATCCCCAGAACCACACACACACACACACACACACACACACACACACACACACACACAAACAATACAAAACAAACACTCCAGCCAAATTTCATGTTGAAATATAATATTCTTAATATTAATAAAAATTTTTAGTCATTTCTTGTATTGAAATATGTAAACTTAATATGATAATAAACGATCTTATACTTAGTAGAAAATGCAAACACCTAAAGGGTCAAAAGCCCTGACAGATAATTATTCTTCAGAATTTCACCAATGAAAGATGATATTGTTTTTATTTTACTATTATTAGAGATTAAGTGGGAGTTTAGGAAGAACAATTTTGCTTGATACTGCATGTTTCCACTTGCCTTCTACAAAGCCAAAGCAGTGACCATTGCTAAGGATTCAATCTATAGCCCTGTTTCACACTAGGGGAGATCTAAATCTTCTTTTTATTTGTAACCTCATAAAACTGATGCACCTCTTTCAAGGTAATTAAGCTCAAATCACAAAAAGATTTGGCCACAGGGCTCAAGGGAGCTAGTAATAAGATATTCGGCCTTTTATCTCCCTGCGTTGGCCTGAGTGTCTTGAGCTGATATGGATAAAAGCAGCAAGTGTATGCCAGCGGATCCAGGGTTCCCTGAGCCAAGTTCACAGTCCCAAGCTTTGTTTTCATGTTTCATTTGCTAACTGGATTTAAATGAATGATTTTAAGACCTGAACCATGCTATCAAATACTTCTCTACTTTTTGGGGATATTTTGGTACTGAAGATTGAACTCAGGCGCATTCTACCTCTAAGCTACACCCCCAGTCCTATTTTTAATTTTTTTTTTTTAATTTTGAAACAGGGTCTCACTAAGTTGCAGAGGGCCTCACTAAGTAGCTGAGACTGGCCTCAAAACTGGATCCTCCCATCTCAGTCTCCCAAGTACTGGGATTATAAGCATGTGGCTCCTTCTCTACTTTTAACACCAGATGTCCTTTGAAGTTTATGATTATCCTCACCATCAGTCTTTAGAATAATCTAATGTTATGATCCTTAGTGGCTGGCTTCACAGATCAGTGACACACATGAGGATACAGTAATGTCTGTTGCCAAATTAGTACCTGACCTAAAAGTGACTTTCTTGGACATCTGATAGGATCAATCGTTGTGCATGAAAGCTTTTCAGACAAAAACCTAATGATAAACTCCATCCAGTTTTAAAAATGAAAGATGGTGAAAAAAGGGAAGGGAAGCATGTATAAAGGAGATTTATATTCTCTGGTGCATTACACAGTAGGCCATTTTTATGATTGTTTAATAGGATTTCTTTTCCTTCTCACAGCTTCTGATAAAGCCATTACTATTTTCATTTTTTAATATGAATTAACATTTAGAATGGTTGAAATGTACTCCTTTTCTTACTAATAAGATTTTTGTAATTTCTAAAATTGATGTGTTTAAATATTTGCAAAATTAATTGAAAGGCAACATACTACAAAATATGTACTTTTGTCTAAAACATCAAAAAAAGAATAAGAATATTTTTATCTCTACCAAAAAATAAATGTTTTGACATTTTAATTTATGTCAATATACTGTCTTTTTTATTATTCAGGTTTATTTTGAAAATTTCAAATAATATGGAAGTAGAAAAAGAAGAATGTGAAATTATATTTGTATTTATAAAAAAGATAAGCACATTTTTCAGGCATATGCATTTCTTTCTAGGCATTTTAACAGCTATTTGTATATTATACTTGTTAATTTTAATTGACATATTTCTGATAAATTCAAAAACTTTAATAATATATTTCTTTGTTAATGTACATAGATATCTTTCACGGTACATTGCAATCCTTGGTGTGCAATGTCAAGTTAATCTAATCTCTTATTAGTGAATACTTAAAATTCTGATTTTTTGTTATTATAATAATAGCATAAATACCCCTGTGAATACTCTTAATTTTCTCATAACTTGATAAAATTGGTATGTTAAAGCATATGAGGATATATAGATTCTATGTGTTTGCTCATCCATGTGTTCATTCATTCTGTATTCATTCAGCTAATATTGATATGTTTTGTGTGTCAAGCTTGATTTTAGGTGCTTGAGATATACCAGTGAATCAAAGAAATTAAAATATGTCTGTGTTCATGGAATTATCATTATAGTTAGAGAGGCCATTTGAAAAATATCTAAGTAAATATGCCATATTTTATGTTTAATTTTGGTGAGTCCTATGGCAAAAATAGCCCAAATTGGGAGTTGGTGGAGAGTTGGGTGAGTACAATTTTAAATAAGGTGATCAGAGTATAATTATGTGCTAAAGCATCATTAAGTAAACACTGGAATCTATCCACTCACATATCAGATGAGATGATATCTCACTCTTTTTACATATTAAGTTAACTAAGAGGATGCTGAACATCTGTTATGTATTCAAGGATTATTTGCGTTTCTTCACTTACAAAGTGCTACTAATCTTAGTCTATGTTTCTGTTTGTTTACCTTTGACTACCTACTAATATATAAGTATCTTTTCTTGTGTATGTATTTTGTTTGATTTTGCTTTTATTTCTTTGTTTGATACTGAGCATTGAACTCAAGGACATATCCCTAGCCCTTTTTAATTTTTTTCTTTAACGAGGTCTCACTAATTACTGAGGGTAGCCTTGAACGTGCAATCCTTCTATCTCAGCCTTCTAAGTACTGATATTACAAATGTGCACCGCCATTTCTGGCTAAGTATTCTTTGCATAATAAGGATATTAAATCTCTTTTCATATATAATAGCATTATCCTGAGTTTTTAGACTCTTTTTGACTTTTATTCTGATTATTTCTGTGCCTGAATCATCAGAAATTATTTTTCCTAAATACATCTCTTCTTATTTGAAAGATGAAATATCACCTCACTATTAAGTCTGTCCCAATGCTCATACTCTGCCCCAGTAATACTCAATCTTGATATTATATAATACTGAATATAGATTTTTAAATTTATTTACATGCATTTTTTCTTTTATCTTTAACAAAATGGCCAGCTACATGTCCCCCTAAATCCCCAAATTGATCAAACAGCAAGAAAAATAAAAACAAAGGCTCCAAATCAACAAGGCTTAAAGTAAAAGTGGAAATCAGCTCTGTGCTGAAGCAGTTCATCATGATCATGTCCTGTGTATCGTCACCAGCCAGTATAAAACAGTGTACCCTGGCTCTTAGAGATGCACCTCTATACAATTATCATCTGCCCTGATGGCTTTGCCCTAACATCCTTCAGCTTTCAAGAGAGCATCTTGGCAGAGACAGGCAAACACCTTCTCCAGCTTTTGACCTCCTTCTTTCTTCTCTGAAGCCCAGACTTCCCTTCTAAGGGTAACTAAAGATGAAAGTAAACTCATATTTTCAACTAAATCCCAGTGGAAAGTAGGAACATGGATCTAGAAGAAGCAAAAATTGATTTGAATGTGCTCTGCATCCTTGGTACGACTGATCTTTATGCAACTCATCCAGGTCCATTTTTTTTTTTTTTCGGTACTGGGGATTGAACTTAGGGGCAGTCTACCTCCGAGTTATACCCCCAGCCCTATTGTTTTATTATTTATTTTGAAACAGGGTCTCCCTAAGTTGCGGAGTGCTTCACTAGGTAGCCGAGGCTGGCCAAGAACCCGGATCCTCTGGTCTCAGCCTCCCGAATGCTGGGATTACAAGAGTGCGCAACCACACCCGGCTCCAGGTCCATTTTGGAAGGAGGAGGTTTCAGTGTTCATAGGTGGCTGTGCTTATTGTCATTCTAAGGAGTCAAAATGAGTCCTGTGGGTAACATGGCATTGTACTGATCTTGAAATAAATTGGCATATGCTTGTTTTTATTTCTTTGTTTGTTAGTTGGCACTGGGAATTAAATCCAGGGGAATTCTATCTCCAAGTTACATTTTCAACCCATTTTACTTTTTATTTTGAAATAGTCTTTCTAAACTACTAAGGGTCTTGCTAAGTTGATGAGGATAGCCTTGAACTTGTGGTACTACTATCTCAGACTACCAAGTGCTGGGATGACCGATGTATGCCCACCATGCCCAACAGTATACTTATATATACTCATCAAGGGAATATGATAATAATGAAAATTATTAAATACTTCTATGTAAAACTAATAGTCTTCATGAAATTTTTAATTGGCTAGAAAGAGATCAATATATTTAAGTATTAAACTATTTCAATGTGTTCTACTCATTCACCCCTTACAGCAGTATGTACAATTTCTTTCTTTTCCTTTCTTTATTGTGTGTGTGTGTGTGTGTGTGTGTGTGTGTGTGTGTGTGTGAGTTTTGCTGGGGGTTGAAGCTAGAGACTTTCTGCCTCTGAGTTACTGAGTTACATCCCCAGCCTTTTTTATTTTTTGTTTGTAACAGGGTCTCTCTAAGTTATCTCACTCTGGCTTAAAACCTGTGATCCTCCTGTGTCAGTCCCAGATGATAGAATTTCAGGTGTGTGCCACTACCACTGGCTTTTTGTGAAATCTTTTATTTCTATGAAACTGATGCTCTGGGACCATATACCTCTTAAGCTTGGATAACCGTGTGACTGTGTCATTATTTCCATTATTTCCTAGATGCTGCCTTCTCATATTTTCTTTCTACCATGGCTGGCTATCTAACCCACCTCACTTCAAACTTCAACAACCAGAAAAATCTAAAATACTATCTTATTTTCCTTTTTCCCTGTTGTATTGTGGTACCTTAGAGCCCAGATTCACTGCTTCTCTTTCTGTTTATTTTCTTAGATATCTATCCTTCTACTAAAGAAAAAAAATATTAACACTTTCCTATAAAACAAGTACTCTATGAAAGGGATTTAGAATCCAGCTTTGGTTCATAGAAAATCATTGTCTCCAGAGATCTTATCTAGGGAAGAAGACAGGCATGCAAATGTTCAACTAGAGTACACTGTGTGCAGTATTGTGAGGAGTCACATGAGTGCTCTGAGAGTACAGGGATGCTGGAGGTCAGTGGAAAAAACAGAGGAGGTGATGATGGATCTAGGTAGAAAACTGCAATAATGTGTTTGGCACATGAGCAAAACTCTCATTTCCCAGCTTCATTACTTTAAAAGTCTACCTTTTCACCTATTCATAGACTTCTATTATGTGTGTTTGTGTGTGTGTATGTGGTACTGAGAATTGAACTCAAGTGTTCTACCTCTGAGCTTTTTATTTTTTAGTTTTAAACAGAGTCTTACCAAATTACTGAGGGTCTTCCTAAATTGCTAAAGCTGGCCTTGAACTTGGAACCCTCCTGTCTTGGCCTTCCAAGTACTGGGATTACAGGTGTGTGCTTGACTTCTACTTTCCTTAACAACTATTATTGGGGGCCTTTTCTGAATATTGCTTTACTATTGATGTTACAGTTTTTGTAATCCTCCTATTTCATTTCTCTTAATTAATGTATGGACAGGATCTCACTGTCCAAGACTGTATTCTTTGTTAACGAGTTCACCGATATATAGATGTAACCTACAGATAGTACATACCTGACTTCACTTTTATTCCCCAGTGCTAAAGCAGCAGCTGTATTTAAAATATGCATCCTTACAAAACTGAGCTTGTGTTCTGCTATCTCTACCTCTCCGTTTTAAGCACAGCTGGCATGCTATTAATAACCATAAGGCATTATTTTAGTTGCAATCCTGAGTGTAGACAGTGACACATCTTGTGTTCACATTTGTTGCTATAGCATTCTGTACTCTCATAATACAAAATTCAGAAGAACACGTTGTCTGTTTTCTCCTTTATATTGTTGTTTTAATATGCAACTGCATTTCTAAAAGGAAACTCAAAACCTATTTGCTGTTCTACCAGGTACATTTTAAGAAATGTAAATATCAGGGTATTACTCAAATCCAGAATTATCCTGCTAAACATATTAAATTGAAGTCTTACTTAATTTTAGCTAATGTGCATATGTTTTAATATTTGCATCACCCTTTCATCTCATATGGTTTAATAAAAAAACATCTAAGCAAAGAACCAATAGAGATTTATACATTTCAGCTTCTATGTTTATGTGTAAAGTGATATCTGATATGGGTCTTACACAATAAAGAATTTTAAACATGCACACAGTAGCCTTCATGGTTTATGTCTTTGTTCAGCTAACTAAACAAATCACAATCTTATCTGAGGATTTGGATTATAATGAATTCAACTACTGGATATTTAGAATTGTATAGAATTATATTTCACTTTTTTGTCTAACAGGTTAATGTATATTAAAAAAAACCTCATAGTTGTGAGTAAATTAGATATCAATTATGACCACAACAATGCTTTCCAAGAAAACACACACCAGTCTTCAATGGAGTACAACAAGAAATGTAGCATTGCTCAATGTCTGTGCCCTGTGTGAGCAGTTCTGGTAAGAGCTTTTATACAACAGCATATAAATTCTGCTGAGCTAGGCTAGGTTAGTCTGTGGTTGATTCAGTGGGAAAAAGTAAGTATGCTTAATTTCTCATACTCTCTCTGCCAAAGTTCCAACATCATGGTAGAGACAGGTTTTATGAGAGAAGGTAGAGTTGAAAAGGACTTGTCAAATTTAGCTTTAGAAAAATACACTATCATTTCTTCCACATTCTACTGGGTATGACAAATCTTAAGACCAATCCAGTCTCAAGGATTGAAGATATAGACTCTACCTCTTAGTGAGATTCCTGTAAAGCCACATTGCTGAGGGATTGTGGAGAATCAGGGTCTTGTTTGAAATCAGTCTGTAATGAACACCAACATACACATTCTTTAAAACTATTGGCTAAGACTATTTGGGCCAAAATGGATTAATAATCTTTAAAATTTTTTACAGTCATTGATCAATTGGCTTTCTAGAAATATAATAGAAGAAATTATATAAAAACAGAAAAGAATATTTTGTGTGAAAATATTGTCATCTCATGGTTATGTTATTTAAAAATAGTCAAGTGATTTTTTTGCAATACAAAACAAATTAATCTCATCGATGGTATGTACTCTAGAATATGATGTAGTTTTTAGTTAAGTTTATAGAGAAAAAAGTCATAAATATAAAGTAACATTCATAATCAATTAAATATAAAATATCATATAATAATATACAACAACACATAATTGTTTCTTGTTATAATTTTACTTAAATACATTGACAGGATATTTTTTAACAAGAAGTAACTCAATCTTTCTTTTGAATTTTTTCAAAAAACACTTAATCAATTGATATTTAATTTTTCTTTCTAAATATTAAATTTAATTGTTAATATAAAAATCATAAAATGGGAAATATTTTGTGAATTAATATAGAGCAAGGTATATATTTTATGAGTAAAATTAACCAACCACCCCCAAACTATTCACTGAATTAATGAGGAAGTAACCTAATCAGAATACATATAATAATTTTATGCAAACATTTTCATTTTCTATATTTGAATGATCTATTTTGAAATTTTCTATAAATATGCACAGTAATTATTCCCCCATCACGTGCAGCCTTTACATAAAATTACAGCATATGTGTATTTCTATAATACCCACACAGGAAAAAGAATCTAAGAACATAAATTTGGAAACCATACTGTGCTGTGAAAATGTTTTGAAATTAGGAAAGTTGACATAAGGATAGAATCCAGGAAAAGCTCCTGGTATTTGATCACTGGAAATTATGGAAGAAGAAGTATTGATGAAGTAGGTCTAGAACATCCACGACAGCAGAGCCAAGAGAAAGGGGTGCTAGAACACTAGATATAAAATCCTCTAGATGCTTGGATAAGGGTGGTTTACCAGACTACTTCAATTTTTTTAGATTGTCTAATTCCTCTGCCTGGTTCATATTCTCCCAATCCCTTTCCTGAACTGAGTTAAGTTTACAGCAGTTTTCCCTGTTTCCTGTAGAATATGCAGATTAATCAATTACAAGTGCTTTGTTTCTGGTTTGATGATCCTTATAATTGTGCTATTAAGTTATAAAACTGTCACTACTGGGTTTTCCTTGGAGAAGATATTCTAGTCAAAGCTGCAGGGTCTAGACTTTGAGTTTCCAGACCCGTGGAACTGAGGATCTGGATCACCGGCATATCATTTCTCAGGCGAATCAGAGTACAACTTCACTACCACCTCACTCACAAACAGAGAGGTCAGAATCAGGTGACTGTGACTGGATATGATTGTGGCAGATTCCTTAAAACCAAATGAGCCTAAGAGTTTTGTTTCAAAGTATATGTAGCTAGTTTCAAATATTACCACATGTGACCTTTACTTTTATGAATTAACTTGATTAGTTAAAGATACCCAGGTATTTGGTCAGACACAAGTCTAAATAAAACTGTGAAGGTTTGTTTTTGTTTCTGACTTTATTATCAGGAAACTTTATTATTATCAGTATCCAGGACTATTCTCAGGAAACTTTGAATAAAGAAAATTGCCTTCCCAACCATGTGGGTGTCTCAACCATTCATCCCAAGATCTTGATTTTGCCTGTACAAAGTTCAATGGGGGACTTGGCATGAAGTAGAGAACATTGGCTTGGTTGGGGAGTTAGGATTTCTAATTAATAAATATATCAATTCTTGCCATTATGAGTTAATGTAATTTAAATAAACTTTCTTAGGTTCAATTTCTTTATCTATCTGTGAAGTAATGGTAATTAATATATTTCCATAAAATTCATAAATTTTTACTCTTTTAGTAAAAATCACCCCAAATTCGGGAAAATAAGAACTAATATAAATTGTCACTGACATAAAATACTAATAAAATATTTATGGTCTCAAAATTACTGTGTTCGTTATGATATTATTCCCCATTATTCAATAATTGTCAACTTCAAAGCCTTATTCCCTTGTTACCATTCCGTTCCTAGTAATGAAGGAACAACTATAATCAAGGTAGAAGAGAATGGATGGAATTCACAACAGCTCTCATTTTATCATGAAGTCTTGGCAAAGAGTAAATATTTTTCTTTCCTTATGAATGAAATGTTTTCTTGATCTTCAAAAGAAGGTACCACCTCCTTTGGCTTTATTAGGTTTTTACAAATTCATACAATCCTATCTATTCATAGTGCTGGCTTTTTGATCGGACTAAAAGCAATACATGGGAATGATGAGCATGTTTTTCAGGAATACAAGTGCTTTCTGTCTCACAGAACATCCTTTTTATGACTCCTCCCATTCCTAAGTCACATTTTATTAGTAGTACTCTAAACTCATAATCCTACTTCTCTATCAACAATATTTATGCACTGTTTATCTAGAATTTACAAGATCAGAGGCCAGTTATTATATTCACTACTTACACAGGTAGTATTATACCTGGCACATAAATCCCGTGCCAGCTGAATAAAAGATACTTAGGCCTGGTGTGTAATTTGCTCAGTTCTGCTCAACATGTACCCTCAATCCAACAGCTTTAACATTGCTGGGAGCTGGCTTAAAGCTTAAATTATAAATTCCACCCAGACATATTAAATCTAAATATATAAGGATTAAGCACAGGCATCAGGTTTCTAGCAAGATCTTCAGATGATTTATACCCTGATTAAAATTTCAAAAGCACTGGTTTAGATAAAATTTTTGAGACACAAGTACCAGACTTAGAAATATTAGTTTCAAACACTAAAAGTATAATGCCATTGAAAGAGAATACTGTTATTAAATGTGAAAGGAAACAAGTGAAGAATCAGCAGATGTCACTTAAAAATAGTCTCCTGTGTTCATAGTGTTCATGATATTTCACAAAATTTCTGCCATTTATGGCATATGGTATGCGGTATTAATTAATGTCCATTGAGTATAGAGTAATGAATTCAAATTTTAGCATATATCTAAAAAGGATGGGTCCTTGCTCTGTAATATGTGAATCAAGGCAAACAATAATTTGATCATAAAAATATGATTATGGTACTGAGGAGAATAGAATGGAGTGGAGAACTGATGTGGATACTTTGGGAGTATTATGC